>OX421979.1:27482021-27609521 GCA_949128135.1 Parasteatoda lunata
AGTTGTAGCCTTGGAGGTTTTTAGCTTGTAGATCTGCTTTGAGATTTTGGTAACAATATTTATTAGTTGTTTGGTGTAATTATCTAATTCTGTTGCTGTTGCAGCTGCTTCGCATTCTGTGTTGAGACTGTGTGCATTGTTTTTAATTAGTCGTGTGAATTTCTTATGATTACCGAAGTTTGTTTTGAGTCTGTTGGTTGTTGGTTGAATTGTATCTTGGTTTACGTTGAAAATGATGTATCTATGGTCACTCGCAGTATGTTCGTCACTTATGAACCAGTCATTGACTAAGGTTGCACCCTCACGGTTACCAATGGTGAAGTCTGGGTTGCCTTGTGCATTGTTTGTATAAAAGGTAGAGAGGTTACTGTGTGTGTTAAGCCTGATCAGGTCGTGTTGGATCATATGGTCGATTAGGATGTCGCCTCTACTGTCTGTATGTTTGTAACCCCACTGTGTGGACCTGGCATTGAGATCAGCACATAGAACCAGTGGATAGCCGATTATTTGATCTTTCCACTCATCCAGTGCTGCGGACAGGTCTGCGTGGGGTCTAACATACTGCGAGCCAATGACAAGATTGCCTGATTGTGTAGTTATGTTAGCGAAGACAGCTGTTTGGGTGTTCGGAAGAAAATTGAGTGGTATGCTTTTAGTGATTACCAGCCATGCCTCTTGATTTTTAGAGTGGTGCGTTTGCCATTGATTAGGATAGCCATGTAGACGGTTGTTTTGTTTATATGGGTCCTGTAAAAAAGCTATTTCTACGTTGTTGTCCTGTATGAACCTGGCTGAGAGAGCAGTTGCTGCTCTGCAGTTGTTTAGGTTTATTTGTATGCATTTGATGGACTTGTTGTGCATTTTTTGCGTGTTGTTTGCCATGATGTAGAACTAGTGTGAACTTGTGGTGTTTGGTTTTTATGGGTTTGCAAGTAGCTTAATGCAGATTTTGAAAGTGGGTGAGCTTGTGTGCTATTTAGTGCTTAGGTATTAGTAATTGTTAATTAGTTACGGCCAGTAACCGTATTTAACCTGATGGTACGTTGGGCAATAATAGTCATTGGCCTTATGGTATATATCTAGAGGGGCCCAGTCGCTTAACCCGCTGTTCCACCTATTCATATAATGGCAGTTATAACAGACACTTGAATCCTTATTACTGCAGTTCTGAGTGTGGTGGTTACCTGCGCAATTCATGCAAATTGAAGTGAACTGGCAGTCCCGTTCTCTATGGTTAAGTTTTTGACAATTATTGCATCTTGTGATATTATTGTATTTTGAAACGTTAGAGCGGCTTAAACCAAAATATAGAACTTGCTGCTTACATAAAATGTTGGCCGAGACTTTGGTGAGTGATATCACCCAGTGCTGCAGTTTTTCGTTATTCCTATGTCTGTTAATTCTGAAAAGATTAATTGGGAAGTCGGTCTGGTTGGTGTTGAGTGTTGTGTGTATATGTTCAAACAGTTGTTCTTGCGTGATGTGTGTTGGTACATTTGTGATAATTATATTTTGTCTCCTTTGTTTTGGGACTACTACTTTAAACGAGTTTGAATTTAAGTCTTCTATTAATTGTTGTCTGTCTGATATTGTATTACAATCAATCATTATTGATCGTGGAGCATATTTTATCTTTGTGATGTTGGCCTTTGTTTGCAGTGCACTCAAATCATTTATCAGTGCCTGTTTACTATGCTGGGAAGATATAGGCAAGTTTACTTTGGTTGGTAACTTTGGGGTGGGCTGAAGGGGTTTTGTCGTTGTCATCCTGACAGCCTCCGCATAAGTAGCTGTTGGGACTGTCTGGGATTGTTGCTTTTTTAACTCTTTGATGAGTTCGTTATTATCTTTAATCTGTTGGGACAGGGATTCAGTGTTCCTAAGGATTTGCTTAAGGTCGCTAACATCCAGTTCAACCTGATTTGTCTGACAACGTTTGTTATGTTGTGCAGTCTTATTTGTATTAGCGTCAACCTGTTCCGAAGTTTTATCACTAGTACCTATATCCCTTGTGGCCAACTCTCTAATCTTCCTGATTTCAGCTTTTAGGTCGTTTAGTAAAAATGTAAAACTGTCTCTTGCATCCTTGGTCAGACAATAGTTGTTCCTATCTCTCTTAGCATTAACTATGAGACCTAGACTTCTAAAGATCTCGCCTAATTTTGCGTGGCTATCAAAAGTATCCTGTTCGTAGGGATGGATTATAGGGTTGAATTTTGGAACACAGTTTTTTGAACGTGTTCTGTTACAGATAGGTGATTGACCTTGATCTGTTTGCTCCTCTACGAAGCCGTAGGGATCATAGATGTCCGAGTCAAAAGATGTTTGACTACTGTTTCTAGTTCTTGTTAGGCTTCCTGATTGGTTTTTAAAAGTGGGGCGTCCCCCAAATCTAGGTTGAGCCATACCGTTCTTTTGAACCTTTCTACATTATACCAAGTCACCAACGTACAAATTATAGTGGATATAAACCACTGGATTAATATTGAGATTATATTGACCTTTATTACTGGTGCCAGGGTATTAATCTAATTTAACTACAAAAACAATACAGCTTGTAACCCTATTGACAAGAACCTTTGGACTGTGTTAATTACAAACAAGTATAACACATATATAACTGGTCACTGTTTAGGATGATTATATCACTTGCTTACCACAAAAGGAATGCTAGAACTAGTGTTTTATAACTAAATTAATTATAACTGAACCAAATATAACTAAACCATTATATCTAAAAATAGTATGTTTAAAAGTAATTATTAAATATCTTCCTATTCTTGTAAAACTTCTTTATAAACAATATTTTTAGTTTTTCCATTTGGTGCCAATAAATATAAGTTCGTTTCATCACCAACTCTTGAGCAGCCAACATAAAGCTGTCCATGTGAAAAGCAAGGCTTCTGCAAGTCAAGACCAACGACTTTTAAAGATTGTCCCTGAGATTTATTTATACTCATCGCAAAACTGAGTCGAACAGGAAACTGAAGTCGTTTAAACTGAAACGGATTGTCTGAAGATATGATGGGGATGCGAGGAATAAGCACACTATTTCCTGTTGAATGTCCTGTTATAATCATAGCTTCAATAACATTAGGCATCAATTTTTTTTCAAAACTTATTATAACGATTATGAACAGCGACAAATATATCAAAGCGACAAATGTATCAAAGCGACAAATATATCAAAGCGAAGCGTTCTATTTACGTATCGAATAAGTTGCCACATTTTTCATACAAAATTTAAACTTTTCTCCCCTTTGATAAATGTAAACTAATGCGAACCTCACAGTTAAATTATTAATTCCTTCGTATATTATTGGTTTAAGTTGTCGAAAATTAATATTTCAATTGTAAGGTTCGCATTAGCATACATTTATAAGAGAGGAGAAAAGTATATGCATTTTTGAATATGGCTCTTTGAAGACGAAAAAGCATAGATTTTCTTACAAAATGACTGATAACTAAAAAACTAATCCAAATTTTTGAAAATGAAAAAAAATACTTCTTCATTATGTCAAAACACAATTATGTGCCGAGTTTCGTGCCTGGGCCAAAGAATATATATATTCTTTGCCTGGGCGAGGCTTCTGGGGCGATATATTGTGATTACAGACAGATAGACAAACAGACACACACACAGCCGCGTTTATTATTATGTATAGATTAAAACAATTTAAAAAATTCATATTTGATTCTCAAATGATTAATAAGTTTAACAAATTTATATTTATAATGAATAAATTTAATAATTTGAATAAATTCCCTAATATCTTTTTGTAGTAGTCTTAGTTTGCTTTTATTTTAGCAGTTCTAAAATTTTCTATTAAAAGCACTTACTATTTTACACACTTCCTGAAATTTTTGTTCAGGGCAAATAGTTTAATAATAAATACAGTTAATAACAGTTTAATTTAAAAATATTAAATAATAAATTTCAATTTTTTTCTTCTTAATGTTCTGTTGTTTAATAGTTTTACTTTTTCAATAACTTATCTAACTAAAAATCTTCACTAAAATTTGCTTTAAGCGCACTATATATTGAAATAGACATATGTTTAAATAGTTTGACTAACTAGAATTGTCATTAAAAAAACAATTATATTTTTGAAAGATAAAACGATAACAAATATCGTCCGTTATCATTGAATATCGAAGATGATATGATGCATCCGTAATATCTTATACGTAATCTCATGAAATACAAATTACTAAGAATCGAGTTTAAGCTCGAAACTCTACAATCTGAGTACAGTTTAAAAAAATATAGGTGGAAGCTAAGGTAAGTCCGTAAAATAACATAAAATCAATAAAAGAAGCATATAAAATAGAAATATAAAATATTTTCAATTAATGTTACACATGCATCTAAATAATATTATAATTAAATATATTGTACACGTTCTAAATTTAATCACTTTATATGCTTTCTTTCCGCAAAGAAATTTAATAATTTTTAAAGTTTTAACTAACTTATTGTGAATATAAGTACTGCATTCTACACAATTAATATTAAAAAATTATAGGTAAAAATAAAAACTCACTAGACAATTTGCACAATTTTCTAGGACAATTGACAAATTTAATCATCTCAAGTAAGTTCTTCTTATAGCACTATTCAAACACAAATGTTTTTTTTTTCTTTCAAGTTTTCCAACTTTATTAATCAAATTTTTGCACCAAAACCAAAGAATTCTATCACCTTCTACAGAATTCAGTTGATTTTTAACCTGCACCACCACCATTATAAATGTTAATTAATATTATGTAAAAAATACAAGCTAATCACGTCGAATGTTTTGAAGCGAACTGAAAATGGCAGCAAGCGATTTCAGTCGGCGAAAACCGTTGCAATTGATTATCTGACGAATATGACTAAAAACAGCCGATTTTAGAGCAAAAATTGATTTCATTTATAATTACAATGCTTGTGCTGCAAAAATACATTTAAAAGATGCTGTAAATTTTTATAGTGATGATTTTTACAAACTTAGAGAACATTCCTACTGAATATATTTAATCGTTCCAATTTAAATGCTCCAATGAAATTCTCAATTTCTAAATGTATATTTTATATGACTTTCGATGATTAAGTAACAAAAAATAATGTTTTACAAATATTAATTAACAATAAATATTATTTAATATTTTGTATTAAAATAAAAAGTTTGCTTTCAAAACATTTGAATTCCACCCAAAATCGTTTATTTATAACAAAAAGAGAAAAAGAGAATAGGGGAAAGAGTAAGAGAAGGAAGGAAAGAATATTTAAATTTTCTCTTAAAAGTGAAAAACGATTGTTTCCAAACGGCATCGTCAGAGCAGTTTGAAGCGGATTCCAAAAGTTCCATGTCGGGGATCTAGCTCGGTGTAAGCTTTTGTGAACCGGTTGATCAGCCTTTTAAAATACGTTTAGAGCTTCAAGTATCTCGTTCAAGTTTAAATCACTCAACTAAAAATCAAACCAGTTTATAAACATGAATTCATATTACACCAGTGACAGTGAGTCCCAACTCACTTTTGCACTTTCACATTTTGTGCGTTTCTTAGCATTTTCCAAAAATATTCGACATAAACGGGTATCCTTCAGTACATCTATAATTAAAAAAAGGTTTTGTTGCTTACTGGGTTAACCTTGCTCATCAAACCTTTTGGTTAACCTTTGTCCATTTTAAAAGAAAAGTTTGAGCCGTAAACAGCAGTTACTCTAATGGCCATTGAGTGCTCCGCTAGAAATCAGGGCCATTGTTATAATGTAAGCAAGAGTGAGACGTTTTCCATTTAGTGAGTTTTTCCATTTAGTGATAGCTTCAGAGAAATAAGCAACCACATCCTGAAAATAACAAGATTTTCAACTTAAGGGCCACTCTCAACGGATGCGATTGCTTCACATGCGTACGGGAGTCTGGTAAGTATTTTGAGGGTAAATTTTTTTCCACCATTAAAGTTTTTATTCATATTCAAAACATAAATAGATAAATAAAAATAAAAGGCAGTGAGGACGGTTCTTAAAAGGCCATTCTCAAGAATGCGTTTCACGCACTTCCAATCACTGCGGGAAAAGAAAAGGAGAATCTAATTGATGACTTTTTCGAACACTTTTGAATATTTTTCAATTTTAGGTATTTATTTTCCTTCTACGGAGATTAGAAGTGTGTGAACCACATTAAGTAAGTCATAATCACCCCTAAGCGCTCGCGAATGTTAACACTACAAGCGAAAAAAATTTACCTATGCAAAATTGGAGATAGGAACGAAAACCTGATTGGTGAAATACGTTTTCCTGCGAAAGATGTACCAATCAAGTTCTCCTTCACATCTCCAAATTCGCATATGCGGTTTTTTTCAGATGCAGTAAAATTTACCCTTAAAACAACCTGCGCACACTTGCTTGAATCACATTATCGTGTAATCACGTATGCAGTAAAAATGATTCATAAGCAATCTTCTCTCTGAATTGGATTCTCTTCAAAATGGCAAAGCCACCAGTCACGCAATAAAAATTTTCAGATTTTAAAATAATTTTAAATTTTGTTCCAGACCTTCAGTTTAACAGAAATAGGTAGTCAAAACACTTACTCTCAATTCAAATATATTGAAAATTTATCGGTGAGTTCAAGTTATTTTCTTTCAAAGATATACTTAAACAACGGCTTGTTATAAATGAAATTATTTAATTCGATGCTGATATGTATCTAACGTGTGTTAATTTATCGCTTTGAAAGAAAGATAACGTGTAGACTTTTTGATAGCGCATTGTTCAAGATTATAGACGTCTTTTATTCTTGATATTGCTGATTAATTTACTATTTTATAATAATAAAGAAAATTAAAGAACCTATTCAGATTCTTTTTCATTTAATTATGTTTATTCTTTGCTGTATATTCAAAATTTTTCAATTTTTCTTATGCAGTGAAACCACCTCTGTGTAGCGACTTCCTCTATTTGCGACCACTTTTTGCCTTCTATTTGCCACTACCTATGAGACACAGAATTTTTTACATAGACTTTGTGTTGAAGAAAACCTTCAGGAGAGACCAAAACCCAGGGTTGCCACAGGCAACTAAAATGCAACTATTTTCGACCTGAGGCGACTATGGCAACTTTTTTTGCCTGAAAAGGCTAAAAAAGCAACTATTTTCAGGAAAGAAGACTTTTCTGTGCTCTTAACAATGTTTTTTTTTAATTTTTAGCATTAATTTGGTTGACAACCTGCGACCTGTAATAGCTTCTGAACACAAAATAAAAAATTTTGAATTACAAATTTGAGTCATCGCTTATTAATGCGATTTGAATAAATTCCATTGTAAATCTATTTTGCTTCTCAATCGCCTTTTCAATGGTCATTGCAACAAAATTCTGTATGAAAACCCAATTTTTACTACAATATTACGATGTGTGAATTTCGAATTGGAATAATCACTTTTCACTATATATATGTATATATATTTGCTAAATCAATTCTTAGTTAAACTGAAAATTTTTTAGAAAAAGTATTGTTTTTTTAATAAAAAAAAAATCTTTTTTCAATGATTTCTAGTAATTCAAAGTATTTAATTTTCTGCAAATGTACTAATTTTTTTTATCTAAAAATTTCTTGTTAAAACACTAATGTTTATATAAAAAATATCATATTTGCCACCAACATGACTAAATAGATCATTGTATATCACAATTAAGTCATTTAATAAAATTTTAGTCACATTTTTGTTCTTATTTAGGCAACTATTTTCATGCTTTAGGCTACTAAAAGCAACTATATTGTTCATTTTTTTCTGTGGTAACCCTGAAACCTCATCCAGCAACAAGGCTAACTTCTGCACCAAATGCAGAAAAAGTCAAATGAGGAAACAAAAAAATATTAAAACATATTAACAATACAAATAAGTAGATTCAAATGCATTCAAAATATTTGTGAGTGGCCCTTATTTAAAGAATTCTTTTTTTGTTAAAACAATCTATTAAAGAGATGACATTCTTAAGTTACAGTCATAGTACACTAAAGACAATGTTTTCATTTTAAAGTTGAGAGTTAAATTAGTAAAAAATTTTATTTTAGAAAAAATTTAGCATCTCAAGTAAACCTCTTCTCATTTTTAAAGCTAACTAATGTTTATGACATTAAATTAAATGCAAACTTAAACAAAAAGATTAATTGTTTATTAATTTAAAATGGTTTTATCATTTATAATTGGTAAATTTATTTTTACACATAATTATATCTGTAATGGTCATGACCCAAAGCTTTATGCATCAATCCGGTTTTGGCATTTCCGCACCAAGAAAATGTCACTGAGTAAAATTAAAATTGCTTGCATAAAGCCATGTACCTTCCATATCATTTTGTAGCCATTGATGGTTGCCCCTAAGAATGACTACCTTCCTTTAATGACCATTTTACTTTGGAACAGAGAGTAGTCACTCCCTAAAGGTTTCACTGTATTATGTATGTATATTAAGAATTTTTAAATATCTTAAATTTGCAAACCATAATAATCAACACAATAAAAAAATATAGAAAACTTAGCCTGAAATTTCTAACAATGCATAGTAACAATAGTTTGAAGTAAAATGTCACACAAACTAAATAAAATTTTATTCACATAAAAAAATATATTACTGTTTATTGGAATAATTCCATTGATGTGGTTACACATGACAGCAAAGATGCCAAGTATAATTGTCCAATATTCTACTTGGAATAATTTTTTTCCAGCATGTTTCTATCCAGTTGTTGTCAAAATTTGGTGATTATTTTGGAACAGCTTTTAATGCGAATTCACAAACTTACATTACATTAGTTGATAAAATTTACACAACTGGAGAAAAAGCTTACATTTATCGTGTATTTATACCTGAATTAGTAATGTGATTTTATATCTAATTTGAAAAGTATTATGTTTACATCACGATGATTGCACAGTGATTGTGTTTCTCTTGCAGCTGGATTTATGACTCTAGCAAGAATAAAAATTTCTGTGACATAGGCCATTGTATATCCTATTATTGCTAGAAGTTGATTAAATTATATATTTCTTATATATAGCTTATTGTCTTACATTGAAAGTATTGCTGAAAATAGAAGTTATTGTTTAATTTTTCGTTTTTTCTTTTTTTAAACATATATATTAGTTTTTTGAAACATTCACATTTTTTTAAAAATAATACACAAATATTTCACTAAAAATCATAAAGATTGTTAGCGGAAATCAGTTTTTAAACCAAAATAGTACACAAATCAGGTAAGTGTCTCTAAAAAATCATTCTTACTGCATCCGAATTTCGTATGCTAATTTACAAACTTTAAAATTTACACTTAAATAGAATCACTCATGCATGTAAAGAATGTGCAATGACTATATATTGCTGGAATGGTTCCAAGATCGTTTTTCTCCTTTTCTGTTGCATCTTTTTAAAGTTAATTTAATGATGGTTTTATTTAAAAAGAATAAAATATTATTTAATATTTTATTTAATTTTTCATGCTTGAAATGCCTATATATTTAAAAATGTTATTAAATTGTTATAACTAGTTTTGCACTTCAATTTTATTAACTATATGTTTTTGTGTTAACTTACATGGTATTTTTCTATTTTAGGCTCCGATTTTTCATTGGATAATATGGGAAGAAATCAATTTTTAACATAAGAAGGCAGGCAGGCTGAAGTTCAAAAAAAGCAGGAGCTGACATTATTGCACATTTTTTAATATATTTGTTTTTTTAACAGTTGGCAATAACACGTTTAAATATGTATTTTTTATTTATGGTTTCTTCATTATGCATTATTTTATATATAAATGATTTTACAAGAGTAGGAAAATTTGTTTTCTGAACTGATAATTTTCTTTTGTTTTGAACAACACAATAAATCTTTTATACTTTTTTAAGACTATATTTTTTAATCTTTAGCCATACCTTAATATTCTTTTTGATTAATCAAAAAAAAATTTTTTATGAAATATCATCTATATGCCAAATTCCATTCACATATTTTTTTCTATTATTATACATATCTATTATTGTCTATAATTATACAAAAATCAATTTTTTCCCAATATATCCCTGTCATTAAATATGAATGTATGAAATGGTAAAATCAAGTAGCAATTTATTTTCAAATATAAAATAATCTGTTCCTTATTTCTGTCATCAACATGACTGAAATGTGTTTTTAGTAGCATTTTCAAAAGTGGCAACATTGTTAGATCAGATGTTTAATGATTTATTGTTTTAAATGAAGTTTTATTTTGCTGTTCTTGAATGCTTATGTTATTACCTTTTAAGAGTTGTTTTATTTTCAAGACGAGAGTATTTTAATTGCATAGAGTGCTAACTATCATAAAGCCTTGAGTTCTTGACAGAACATAAAAATTCTGCTTTGTCATCCATGTGTGCCTTTATCATCCATATGCCTCAATAAGAGATAACCACGTTAATGATGAATATGAATTAGAAATTGCATAAACTTTACCATTTATATTAATAAATATATTAAGAGTGATTTAAACCTTTATTTTAAGAATTTTTTTTTTTAAACCAACTTCTTTTAGAAGTTACATACTCTAAATATTCCTGTATCTGTTGGATTATCTTGCCTGCGCCTAAACTAAAACTCAGTGGCGCGACAGCCCATAGAGGGCCAAGGCCCACTGTGCCCATCTCTTTTTTCTTGACCTTGGGCTCTGGGGTGCAAGAGCAGATTTTCCGGTTAGGTGGTCAGCCGAACGCGGAACCCCCAGTATTTGATAATCATTTAGCGACCCACTGAAGGGATGAAAGGCTGAGTCAACCTTGCCCGGCCCAAGGGTCGAACCCAGGACCTGTCGCACGGAAGCGCGAAGTGCTACCACTCGGCCACCAGACGTCGTCTTACCTGTGTCTACTTTCTTAAAATGTTTTGAAGCTGCTGTTAAAAATTTTTATACAAAGTGAAAAGGAATTTTTCTTGTTTGTTCTAATGTCTAAAATCAAAAAAAAGTATTCTAAAAAACATTTTTACATTTTATTCAGATTTCTGTAAATGAAATGTGTGTGCTAAGTATTTTCTAATTCCTTTTGTAAAAATACCAGAAGCAGTACTGTTTATATTTCATAGAAAAAGTAATGTCAAAACTATAAGTTAAATTTAAATAGACAATAAGTTTTTTTAATCCTAAATTTGCATACATTATATTTTGTTATTTGAAATTGCTATGAATTTTGAAAATATTGCTTAGTAAATATGTACTCTGCAAAATTGAGATCTTGTCAGTTGGCAAAATTTATAGTCTCACAACTGAAAAGAAAATTCATATCTTGTAACAAAACTGAATTGCACCAAAATTACTTTTTATATTCTTTATGTAATTTTATAATATTTAGAATTTCGATTTCATTTATTAGATCCTATTTTTGAAAAAAATTGCGAAACTACTGCATATTTTTTTTCCATGAAATATAAATATTGACTTCTGTTAAAAATAAATTTCTTTTCTCTAAATTTTAATTTCATTTCAATTTTAAAAAAGAACTGAATGATATTTTACTTTAGCTTTATAAACTGAACTTAAGTTATTACAGTTTCAGTTTTATGAAAAACTTTTATTTATTTTTTATTTAATATTTTAAATGCTAGTGTTCTTATTTTTACACTTTTTCAGATGTTTTCTGTTACCTAAGGCTTAAGGAAAATGAATTCTAACATGGAGCTAAATAAGAAAAGAAATTGAAGAACAATTATCCTAATGGGAATAGTAAGTTAAAAAGCTTTCTTTTATTTCTTACATGAAGCATTTGTTAAAGATAAAGAGTTGTTTATTATTTACAGGGTTGCAACAGGCGACTAAAATACAACTGTTTGAACTGAAGCGACTATGGCTATTTTCGGTATTATGCAACTTTTTTTTTTTTCTTAAAAAATAAAAAATTTTAAATTGCTGATTTGAGTTATCACTTTTAAACTTGTTCAATTTGAATAGATTCCATAGCAAGTCTATTTTGTTTCTCAATTGCCATTTCAACAGTTATTGCTACAAAATTCTGTATGATTTTAAAAAACGCAATTTTTAATACAATATTACGATGGGTGAATTTCGAATTTGAGTAATCACTTTTCACTATATATATATATATGCAGATCTCTGAAACCTTTAACTTTTGATAATAAGAAATAATCGGCACACTATTTTTACACCTCCAGAATTGTTTGAAAATGTATAAAATATCAGAAAATAATCGTGAACATCAAAAATTTTGATGCCCTTATTATGTTAAATTAATTAATCCTGAGGTTACGGTCTAGACAACCTAGAGAATAGATCGAATTCGATTAATGATTCCTGAGATTCGCCCATATATATGTGTGTATGTTTGCGAAATCAATTATTGATGAAAGGGAATTTTTTTTAGAAAAATTATGTTTTTTTTTTTTAATAAAAAAGCATTTTTTTTAATAAATTCTAGTAATTAAAAGTATTTAGTTTTCTTCAAATATAATTTTTTTATTTTAAAATTTAGTGTTGTAATACTAACGTTTATATAAAAATTATCATACTGGCCACCAACTTGACTAAATGGATCATGGTATATGACAATTAAGTCATTTAATAATATTTTAGACATATTTTTGTTCTTATTTAGGCAACTATTTTCATAGTTTACCTCAGCTATTTTCATGGCTACTAAAAATAGTTGCTTTTTGGCTACTAAAAGCAACTATTTTGTTCATTTTTTCTGTGGCAACCCTGTATTTAACATCTGATACTTTTCTAACACTATTAATATCTTATATCTAGTGGTTTTTATATTAATAATTTTCTCATTTTATGTGCTATGTTTAATATAGTTTTATGTAGTTAGTAAGTATTAAATTGTTTTGTATCAGATAAACTTTTCACTTTACAGATTGCAGAAGGTGAAATATAAGATTCTTTAAAACTTATTTCATTAAAATATACTCCATTTACATAATGCACTTCTGCCATCAGTTACTTAGTATTTAAATGCCAATCGTCCAAAACATCTTTGATTTAATAGTAAAAAACAAGTTTTAGTAATCTGTTGGAAAAGACTCTAAACATATTCAAGTGCATTTACAGGGTGGCCACCCACCTGGAGAACCTGGAATTATCAGGGAATTTTTTTATACTGGAGAAATCAGGGAAAATCGGAAAAATCAGGGAATTTTAAAGAAAAGCTGGAATTATTATCCTGCTAAACTAGACTACCATATGAAACTCTCCCATGTTGCTAAATTAATTGAGAAATCTTTGACCTCTTTGGAGATTATGGGCCTACACATTTTAAAAAGGGCAAAAATTGTAGTGGAGATGAAAGAAAGGGTTAGGATATTGGCTTTTGTAGGTTTTTTTTATCTTCTAGTTCATGGGCTGAATTCATTTATTGTTAAAAGTTTGTTCCGATGCTTTGGGAGTATTTTTTATGTTAACAAAATCATTCAAAATGTTTTAGTATTTTTGACTTAGTATTTTCTCCAAAAAATAATTGGTTATAATAGATTTTATCTTGCACTCTTTTTCTGAAAGCTTTTGTTCACCCATCCAATGAATTATTTTTCCTAGCAAAGTCAACCAATCACTCATTTATTTAAATCGTTAATGCCAAAATCGTTACAGTTGTTGCATTGATGCTAGTTTTCTGGATTTCATTTTAGCCTTTTATAACATATTTTATTTTAAAAAAAGCTTTTTTTTACGAATTAACTAAATATAATATTAAATTTTACTGTTTTGTTGGTAAATATTTTATTTTTATTCAAAATTGGAATTGTTTTATTAATCACAATGTCGAAAGTTAATAAATGTTGCTACATTCCAGAGATGATATTTGCGAAATTGTTTCTCCTTTTACCTTAAAAAGCTGAAAAAAAACAAGGAATGTATGAAAAACATGTTAAATGATGTATAAACTCAGAATATAAAAGAAATTATTTTTATTTGTTTATTAGAAAAAAGGAAAACGAAACTTTGTGTTTTTGTTCTGCATTGTTTAGGTACATGTTTTAAGTTGGGCCACCAAATGACCAAAGTTTTAAACTTAATATTAAGTAACCAAGGTATCATTTTCAAAGTGAAAAATTGAAGATTTAGAAATAATGACGTTTGACTTGTAAATATCAGTTTTCAATAAGTTATAGGCTGTTAAATGAAGGGCTATGGGTTTAAAGGAAATTATATCAATGAATTTTATATCGAGCACAGTTTGGATAAAATACAATATGAAATAGCTCTAAATTGAAATGTAATTAAATAAAAATAAAATTTTGATGTATAATCACCTGCAATTTTCTTTTGCTTAATGAAAATGCATTAAACAGTACTTGTCCAAGGTTTTTTTTGGGTCACTCTGTATTAACTATTTTGTGCAGAAACTACTTAACACTTTAAATATATATATATATATTTCATTAAACGCAATATATTCTACAAACTAAACATATTATTTTTTCCGCATCTATTCAATAATATATTTTTATTTTATAACCGGCGTTTAACAGCCGACCCAACTTAATGGGTTTACGGCTACTAATGTTCAACTCCGTAGCCTTGTAATTTTGAACCCAATCCAGAAGACAAGGGAACTCCTGGATCGAGTATTGGGAGAAAGTTGCCTTCGTGGAGGACTTTTTGATGGAGCTAACCCGCATTTGCGTTACATGGAGAGGAAGACCATGAGAACCTCCCACGGTTAGCCTGACGGCAAGGGGACTCTAACCCATGATCCGTCTACCACTGAGGATATTTCACTTCAGCACTGTGGTCAGTGCAAGCCGGATCCGGAATTCGTATCGACTGGGATTCGAACCCGGTTCGCCTCATTGGAAGGCGAACGCTCTATCCCCTGAGCCATCGCGGCTCTCAATAATATATTAAATAAATATCATTTTAAATAAAATACTTTATAATATTGACACTTTTTTTGTACCCACCTAAACTTCATGAGGGAAAAAAAACACGCTGACCTGGAAATTTTTAGATGTTCACTGGAAAAAATCGGGGAAATTTGAAACCTGATTTGAGTGGCCACGCTGATTTATCCAATAAACTTCTGTTTAAACATCCCTTGTATTTAGCCTTACTATGTATGTTAATTTAAGAGGTACCCAGTTTTTTTTAAATAAAATTTTATTATAGGGTTTTTATGTAAAAATAATTTAGTACAAAGTTTAGACTATATTTGAATCTCAGAAAAGAAGATAATGCAACGGAGGAACTTCAGCAAGATGTAAAATCAAAAGAACAAGCAAGGATATTGAAATTGTTTGAAATAGATTTTCTTTAAAGTAAATACATTATATGTATAAAAAATTTTAAAATTACAGTACAGTTATTATATTGACTGATTTGTTGAAAAAAACTTTATTTTTGATATCACAACATTTTTGACTTCCCTTCAAGTTCAGGTATTTATGTCAGGTCAGGTGAGGCTTGGCTGTATTACCTGCTTTTTACTATTTATTTGAATTTTAATTTGATCATATCACTACAGACTGCAATATTTCTATGTTAGGTGGTAAATTTAGCTTAATCTGTAAAAAAAATTCCCTTAATTTAATTAGTTTCATGTTTATCTTGTCACATAAAAAGAGTTTATATGAGAGTTTTGAATTATGGTGTTTAATTTACAAATTAATGTTTGTAATAATTTGGTATAGTATTTATTTTTTACTGTGATAACTATTATTTGTAGATAATGTTTACCAATTACTTCTGAACGTTACCACTATAAGTTTCCGGATTCATTTTAAGCATATTATATATTCTTTATAAATTGAACACCTCAAAGTGAAGTGTGCCCTGTCTCTAAGATATCTTCGATTATATCCTAATTTTGAAAATGGTTTCATATAAATTACATATGCTCTTATTTGCCAACTTTCCCACTTTTAAGCTAGATCTCCCACCATCCAGATTTTTCTCACTTTTTTCCTGCTTTTTTATATTTTTTTAAGATTTCTACCATTTGAGATTTCTACTGTTATGTTGTTTTTTTTTAAATTTTTCTAATGTTTTCACTTATGCTTTAAAAAATCATTTTAAACTACTAAATGTTCAATAAAAATTAAAATTTATGTGGATGTAAGACTTAAATTAGCTGCTTTGTTAGAGCACTTAAAACCTAAACATGAAATGAAGCACAATTCGCAGATGCGTTAACCAATTTTGCGCATAGCAGATCTCCGATAAACGATCGTCCATCGTTGATATGTGAGTAGTCTACAACCTCCTGATGGAACTGAAGTGCGGGAAATTTTCTCATCTCGCTTCCGTTATGTTTTGTTTGTGAATGTGTTAACGATTCGCTTTAATCATGAGTTTGTGTAAAGTCAAATATGCTTGTAAATTTCAGAAATCTTCGGAATATTTTCATTTCATTAAAAGCTCCCGAAAAGGAAAAAAATTATGCTTTTTGTAGTGCTTGAACATGTGTTTTTTTTAATTTCACATGGTGTGAAAATGATGTTGTGAAACACATTAACAGAGAAAAACATAATGAAAATGCTATCTGTATGAAAAATAATGAAAAGTAAAATTTTTCAGTAGAAACCATAAATAAAAAAAAATCGATAGAAAATCAATATCATAAATAGCTATTATTTTTGCTATTTCTATTTATTTTGCTATTATTTAAGATCGGTTTCAAAGTATACATGTCTCACACAACCTTGTGACTTCAATTCTAATAGACAGGTACAAAATATCTAATAAAGCATTTACATAGTTTTGCTTGCATAATCAAGCAAAATGGGAGAATAAATTCTTGTTGAAAATCAATTTTATAATGGAAACAACAGTTTGTCAATTTGATTAAGGATTGCATTCAAAAAAGAGAAGAGAATGGAGAAATCACAAATTTTTCTCATTTTGCTTATTTTTATTATAAGGTTTATGAATACTTTATAAATATTTTTCATTTTCATAAAATTAATTTTGGATAATAGTTTATATTTAGTGATGCATTAATAAAATTTAAATGTATGAAAGGAAAGTGGGAAAAATATAGAGTATTTGTTCCCACAGCAGGAACTTTGGTGCATAATGGGCTAAAAAATTAAGAGAAAAGCAAATAGGTGAGCAACACCAAACATCCCATAGCCAGATATGTATAATACCACTAGTCCACTGGGGCATTAATTGTGAGAAGATTTAACTAGTATATAAATTATGTTTAAATGTTTTTCTCAGAATTTGCTGGCTGGTACACTTTATTGTTTTAAGGCATGAACACCTTTAAGGTCTACTACTAATATAGTCAGTTTCCCACGTCCTACCCTCTTCTTGTTAGTCTTGTAGTTATATACTTTATATAATTACAAGAAAATACTTATATAAAATGTTTATTTAAGTAGTTTCTTGTTTTTTTAGGCAAGATCAGTTTTTATATTAAATTATACTCTACGATAATGAATGAAATATTTATAAATAATTTCATGAAATACTAATATAATTTTTATGTTGTAAATCAAATAGCATTAATGGATCAAAAAATGTATTTTTAGATTTTTTAATTAAATGATAATAATGTGTTGCTTTCCAGAGACTCCATATATGAACATTACATGTTGAAAAGTCTGGGATAAAAAAAATACACATGAAAGTAATAATTTGTAAGTTTATCTATTCAATTAATTGACTGCATAACTATAACTAATTAAGTTGTTTGTATTTATGTATGATTTTGTTTTGTTTGTTAATTTTTAACGTGAAATATCTCTTAAGGTGAACTCGAAATTCTTACCCTTGTTAAAAAATTTTACTTTTCATGTGAACAGAAAATTTATATTCCCACTGACAATTAAAAAACTGATCGTTCATGAAACAACTGATTAATTGAAAAAAAACTGATTAATTGAAGATTTTTAGAAAGCTTGTGCAAATAAGAAACCAAATAACAAGCTATCGCCAATTATTTTGTTAGTAAATTTACTCCTATTAGTTAATTACTTTTCAGTGATTTTTTTTTTTTTTTTTTTTTTTTTTTTTTTTTGTTTCTACAGTTTAAAAAATGAAGAATGGAGCATTGAAAGTAACTTAAATTTTTAAATTTCATCTGAACTATTTATTTTTCTTTCTTTATGACTTTATTTTTTACAGTAATTGGTTGTATTTATTATGAGGTATATATTAGTTATTAATTTAATATAAAGCGCAAAATAAAATTATTTATTGAAATTAAATAATAATTTACTTATTCATAATAGAAATTTGAGACTACAAAACGCAAATCTATAACAGATATAGATAATAGAAAATTCTTGTGTATTGCACAATTTTCATAAGTAAATTTCTGAACTGATAATGTGAGCTACTTTTAATGTGAACAAATTTTCCATACTCATTCGAGTTGACATTAACGAGTTTTGACTGTATGTACATTTTTTTCAAACTACATAGATTTGATAAAAAATAATTCTATATAAAACATGGATATTTAGGTTATATAATTTGCTCTTTGTAAGAAAATAATATTGTAATCAAGATTTCTATACGGTACAAATCTAGTCATACTTAATGCAATAATAACATTACTTATTTAGAATTAAAGGTATCCATATTTCATATCTATCCTTTATTCAGTTAGTTTAGGATTTAAACTTTATCCTTGATATTTTCTTTCATTATAAAGGAAATCAGTTTGGCAGAATCCTCTGTTGTTGTCTTTTTTAGACAAGTTAAATATATGTATATGCATTAAGCTGTTTCTCTTCATCAAACCAGGAATTTCCCAACCATTTCCCTCCATGACATTTTACCAAGACATGAGCTTGGGTAAAAAAGATTTTTTTTTTTTTTCGAAAGGAAACTTTGTCACAGAATTCATAGTTAAACAATTGATTAAAATGTGTAATGATCAGAAATCATTGGGAAAAACTAAGTTTGAATAAAACTTGAAAATGTACTTACAAATTAATCTCCCCTTAATATACTTTTTATATAATCCAACACTACACGTTTGACAGTTTTCTTTCATTTTTTTAATAATGAATGAGATTGAATTTTACAGGGTGCGTAGCATTTTAAAAAAGTGCTTTAAGGTGCTTGTTTTCGATTTTTAAAAGCCTTAAAAGGTGCTTTTTTCATAGGGAGGTTTTAAAAAGTGCTTTATTTTCCCTTTTCCAAAATGAAATATTTTTTCTTTACCATATTTATTTTCGCCACGAATTATGCAAAATGTTTATTCAATGTTTTCACATAATTCAACCCCAATCTATTACGGTGTGTCATTGGTCCGTAGTGTATAAAAATGCCATTCGTTTGACATGTTTGATGAAATACTTGCGGGTCTGCGTGTACACTGAGCTGGATTAAGTGAGATTCTTCCCCTCTCATGTACAACTTTGCTGCATTTTGCAAGATATTCTGAATTTCAGGATTCAGTTAGTTTTGAATTGATAATTAAAAATACTTCATATTTATAATGGGTAATATCCTTACGCCAAAATTTTGATTTTCTTTACTATTGTCAAAAACTGTCAAAAGTTTTTTTTGACATGACGGATAAAATAATTAATTGTCAAAAACTTGTCCACTCTGCCTAATTATGATATTTTTTTAAAGTGCTTAAAAATATTTTTTGAGTGCTTGAAAAGTGCTTTAAATGTGCTTATTTTTTGTTGAAAAATTTGGCTACACACCCTGTTTTACAGCTCCAAATTTAATTAAATGAAAAGGTGTTTCTTGCCCCTTTTTTGAACCATTATGTTGCCTGACTTTCATTTTTAAAAACTCCTATTATACAATGATTTAATGTTGTATGCCTGTTACCATTTTATCGTCAATATCATGCTAGCTTTACTGTATCCTGCTTTTAATCAAAAATTTTTGAGCTTTTTACCAAAAGAATTCATCATTTATATAAGAAGGAAATTATTTCTATCAAGAGTAATCAAAAATTTGATTGGAACAAATTATAATAAATTTTAATTTTATTAGTTAAGAGCGAATAAATATTCTTAAAAAAATATTTAACTAGAAATTAGTTTACTGCACTTACAGCCACTAAAATGATGTGCAGGTTGCTGTTATGGTAGGTCAGCTGCTTTTACTTTGTCATCTCTTCATATGAAAGTATTTTTAATGCTCGAATTTAAAAATAATTGTTATTTTTGCACTCTATTACTGTTCTGCTTCATCAATGAGAAATTTCGTCCAATCATCCTCTACAACTCCGTGGACGCCATTATTATTTACCTTTGCATCATCACATAGAATTGAAACATCATAAAATTCAAATGATCTGATTGGTCCAAGTGTGATTTGCTCGTAATTATAGGCAATATTTTCTTACAATTGACTTGCCAATCATTTTCATTCTATGATATACCTATTAATAACTTCTTCCCGAAACAAAAACTACATATTTTATAATCTTTCTTGCTGGAGGGAAGAAAATTTGTAAATAAGGCTATTTTCATCCTTTTTTTTTTTTAAATTTTTTTTTTTTTACTGTATTAATGCATTTAAGTTTTAACTTGTAAGTTTTCTATAAGGAGAAATGTATAAGGATTTTTATTTTTGTCCCTATTTATGAAAACTTAATTATTGCTTATTAAAAAGCACAAAGGATAATTAATTGAATAGAAAGTAAGTTTTACTTATTACCTCAAACATACATCAGTAGTGTTAACAAAATCTTGACAGTTTATGTGTAATTTTGTTGTTGAAAAGTGCTTATATATTTTGTAAACATATTTTGCTTTTTTTTTTTTTTTTTTTTTACAGAATGAATTAGAAAGACTATTTTTGCAGCATGTCTTTATTTAAAGACTGCATTTAACATTGTATTCTGCTAATAAATAATTCAATATTTTCATCTGAAACTTCAGTTTTAGCGAGATATGTTTACTTCTGAAAAATTATAAATTACATTCCTGTATGATGACTATAACAAAGAATAATTTTAAATTATTCAAAAATTAGTTTCAATTAATTATAGATAAGAAATAAATACAGCTGAAAATTGTTATTCCGAGTTTTTATCTATACATAATAATAAACGCGGCTGTGTGTGTGTCTGTCTGTAATCACAATATATCGCCCCAGAATTCGCCCAGGCGCGAAACTCGGCACATAATTGTGTTTTGACGTAATGAAGAAGTATTTTTTTTCTTTTTCAAAAATTTTGATTAGTTTTTTAGTTATCAGTCATTTTGTAAGAAAATCTATACTTTTTCGTCTTCAAAGAGCCATAATCAAAAAACTATTAAAAAATGCATATACTTTTCTCCACTCTTATAAATGTATGCTAATGGGAACCTTACAATTGAAATATTAATTTTCGACAACTTAAACCAATAATATATGAAGGAATTAATAATTTAATTGTAAGGTTCGCATTAGTTTACATTTATCAAAGTGGAGAAAAGTTTAACTTTTGTATTAAAAATGTGGCAACATATTCGATACGTAAATAGAACGCTTCGCTTTGATATATTTGTCGCTGTTCATAATTGTTATAATAAGTTTTTCTTCTTCTTTCCACGCTCTATTTTTTTTCTTAAGTGAAGACGATAATTTTTGTAGCGATATAGAAATAGAAATTGATACCATAAGAAATTATATAGAAATAGAAATTGATACCATAAAAAAATCATTCGTTTTCTTGTTCTTTTCATGAATTTAGCATTTTAGTTTTTTTTTCTTAAGCGTTGTAGCTATATAATATATAAAATAGGAATTTAATTGTTTTTGACGAAACGATCACTTACCTTGGATCTCTTTGGTTTTTCTATTCTTTATTTTAAGTTTTTATTAAATGTAATTAGTTATTTTCAGAAAGTTTCAGTTTGCAGGTAAGCACTTAGATTTTAATATTGAAGTTTCATGATTTACTTTCATAGTAATTGTTGTTCTAAAGTATTCGTTGACTTCTTAAAAACTCGATTACTGACATGGCAGAACCGCCTTCCAAAACACTTTGTATTTTGTCAAAGAAAAAGATATTAAGAGATTCTCAAGGAGGAAGAAGGGCCCAAGAAACGTCTGTGGAACGTCAAAGAAGGATAGAACATGACCGAATTTCAACAAGCAATTCTAGAGCCCAAGAAGTATCAGAGAAACGTCAAAGAAGATTAGAAGAGGATCGTGTCCCAACTAGCTGTGCTAGAGCCCGAGAAACACCTGAGGAACATCAAAGAAGATTGGAAGAGGATTGTGTCTCAACTAGCAGTGTTAGGGCCCGAGAAACACCTGAGGAACTGGATATGAAGACTAAATTGCAGGACAGGAACACTTTAATTGTCCACTAATCTTCAGATTTCCTGCTATGTTTTAAAAAACATTATTTGTGAAAACCTTTAGCGTGGCGGAGAGCTGGCCGCCTTAAGCGGCTAGTATTAAATAAAGATGTAGATGGCATAATTTAAATCAATTTAAAACACTTATTTTTGTTTATTTTTTAAATCACTGATTTAGATGCAAATATAAAATGAAAAAAATAAATAAACTATTGCAACCAAATACTTAAAATAATCACCTACAGTATTTTCCATCTTGTATTAATACCAGCAACTTCTTCCAATTTGTGCTTTCACCTTTAAATTAGTTATTAATAAAATATGTTTTCTAAACTTATGTATAATTATGATTTAGAAAGGTCTTTTTGCTCTATTACTTTCACTAATTAAAGTTGTATGATATGCTGTATCATAAAATTTTAATATTTGTTAAATTTTTCTTCCTATTTTCAAAAAAAAATGAAAAATATAAGTCTGATGGGTGTACATTTTTTCAGTATTAATACTAATAATTGAAAATGCAATTATATTTCTTAGTTATTTTATAAAACATTTCTGTAATTTCAAGATTTTATTTTTAAAAAAAATTTATATAATTATTTTAAAATAGAACTTTACGATATAAGTAATTTGTATAATTGATTATTATGCATGTTAATAAAAGTGGCAAAAGTTAACTTTTTTATGTAATACAGTTTTTGTGTTCACCACTTTACTTTTATGATATCATACATAGCTGCAAACTCCACTAAATTTTGCCAGTTTCTTTTATTATTATTGTTGTTTAGAAAATTCTCAAAAATTGAGAAATTGTCTGGAAACTTTTTTTAACTTTTGTGTTTTTAAATAAGTATTACTGCTAAATAATGAAGCAAATCTTGGTTAGATTAATTACTTAGAAACTTTTTGTTTCCTTTAAGTGTTCAAAAAAATTTTATGATTCCCCACAATTAAGTTAATTGTCTAATTGAGTGAATAAATCTATCACAATTTGTCTAAAATGAATTAAAATCTATTATTAAACTATTATTAATTTTTTTAAAAATAAAATAAACATAATAAAAACACTTCATGTTAATTTTGTATCAATAATTCTTTATAGATTTTTAAAAAAGTCCACATATTCGTTAAGTCAAAAATATTTAGGATATTTTACTTTTGAAATTATAGCTTTAAATCAAGTTCTTAGCTTTTTATTTATACATTGTTAGCTTTAGAGATTTTTGTTCTTATATATAATTGCTCTTTTTATATTTTAGGTTTTTCAAGTGGCCTTCTGTTCTAAATACAACCAGTTAAGTACCATTATGTACATTGGGCAATGTCATTAAATATTCAAAAGCCTAATAAGCTTTATTTTAAAATTTAGTCTGCAACTTCAAGTAATATTAACACTGTTTTCTTAAGATATATTTTTTTAATTTTTATTTCATAATTCTTACCTGTTTTAAATTTTTTATATTCAGACTTTTAGCAAACTGGCTTATACCTGTCTAAACTAGTGATGAAAAGTTTATTTTTTTTATGAATTAAGTGCTAGTTTTCATAGCTCTGAAGTGATACTCCTTCACTAACAATTCAAAGAGTTAAAAATTTTATTAGGTTTCAGTAATAAAGTGCATGTGTTGTACAAAGGCATAGCCCAGGAATAATTAACAAGGACTGTAGCTACCTTCGAATGATTCAACTTGTCATATACAAAAGTATTCTCACAGTGCAGGGAAAATTTGATATTGACAAAGAATTATATTTTGACTCTAAAAAACAGGGGGGGGGGGCGGAATATTTTAAAAAAACCTGAAAAATTCCTACACTATACCTAAAAAATAACCAATCTTAGAATCAGTAGCAGTGATTGAGATTAGAGTTAAATAATTTTAACATCTATTTTAATTATTTGTCGTAAAAATTCTACCTTTAGTGAAACTTTTCCATCCTCATTCAATGATATTTTTTTACTCACAAAAGTTAATCTAATATACCAAGTTAAAAATATATGAAAAATTGCATGATAAAATATGGTCTTGATTTACATTTGAAATTTTCCTGAAATGCCTGGGAAAGTACAGG
Source organism: Parasteatoda lunata (assembly GCA_949128135.1). Lineage (NCBI taxonomy): Eukaryota > Metazoa > Arthropoda > Arachnida > Araneae > Theridiidae > Parasteatoda > Parasteatoda lunata. Next base: position 27,506,329 of record OX421979.1, read on the forward strand.
AATTTTTTTTTAGAGTTAAATGGGAACCCTGTACAAGTCTATATTTAAAATAGTTTTATCTTCTTCATTTTCTAATGTACTGTATATCCCAGTGTTTATCCCATATTTTTAATTAATAGACAGCAAATTTCTGGTATGTCGAGTGTATAAGTTGACCGCTGAAGAAATCAAATATGAAAATGTTATATAGTTTTATATTTTCTAAAATACCCTTTAATAAATTATATTAACTTTTCTTAATGTTATTTAAAGTATTATTTAACACCTTTTTATGTAAAAATATGAAGAGCGAAAATACAAAACTAGCTATATATAACATATTAAGAATAGTTTTTGAAAGAGATAAATTGATAAAATTAGTCATTAATTTCATTGTTTATAATACATCAATATTTCACAATCAATGAATCTCAGACCTCATTACTCTTGTATAAATTAACCTCCAGATTTTCGTAAAATTTTAAAACGTTGACTTGTAAATCGAAATTTATGGTAATAGCTTTTTAATAATTTTTAATGTATATTACTCTTGTTTTTAAATTATTTTGTTAAATTATATGTGTTCCTTATCTGTCGAATATATCACAGTTTTTAGAAATTCCATTAAAGTCATTCAAAAAGGAATTGTACTGTTTTCTTTATTAGTATTCTCTCATTTCATTAAATTGTTTTACTTCTTTTTCAGCGTTACTTCATTAATTTTTAATAAATAAAACTGATGTTTCTTTTTTCATAAAATATAATTTAAAATAAGCTCTTCTGCATGCTTCTTGCACATATTGGGTGTTCCATAATCAACCACCCATAATGTATATTTTTATATTCCTTGTTAAAGGATGAAGTCTATAGACATTTAGGGTCTAATATTTGTGGGAGGAAAAAACATTAATGTGTAAAGCAGGACTAACAAACCTCAACACCACTTTGTGTGATGAAATTAGGTATTTCTCTCAATAATCTTTTATTAACTACTCTGTCTCTTCAGGCAATTGAAAGTTTTCAGTCTGCTTACCATAATAGTGATTTGTTAGATTTCACTGGCATTTTTTTTCTCCTTGCTTAAATATTAGTAGTCTAGTGTTCAAACTTTTTTCTACTTCATTTTTTATAAATATGTTTGGGGCTCTGATTGGAGAAAATATATTAAATTGTACCCTGGGTGCAAAATTTAAGATTTTTTTTTTACATTTTAAATTATTAAGATTTTTACATTTAATGAATCTTATTTCTTCTAAAATTATAGTGGGTACAGATTAGTATATTAAGAGTTCAATGTGCTTTTATGACTGGTGCAATAATGTAGTTTGTATCCTTTTAAAGCATGTAAAAAAGCCACCCTCTTCTTCCATCTAGGTTTGAAGGATTTATGGTCCTAAAAACAATTTTTTTAAGTTGGAATTCTTATTTTGATTAAATAACATTTTTAAATCAATGATTATGAATAATGTTGCATCTTTTATTACTCATCAATGTCCTTAAAAATCTCGCAATATAAAGGAAAATGGTATTTGAAGAAAGATGAAATGCAGAGTTCAATATCAAAAATATATGAAGCTATAATTTGCAATAACATTCATTCTACTTCAAAGGCTGAGTATTCCCCTAGGAGAGCCAAGGGTCAAAAAACTGCAAGGCAGGCAGTTAAACACTTTTAGAGGAGTTAGTATTCTTTTTATAAAAAGTACGACTACCATTCATACAAAACTAGAGTAAAATAACTCAGCATTCATTCAGCAAGCAAAATAGTTTTTACTACAATTTCCCAAAGTAGCAAAAATAAGCAATCAATGATATCTTTATTTTTACCCATAAATTGAATTTATTTTTAGTACTTTCTGTATCTCTTTGAAAAGAGTTTTTAAAAATATAAAGACCTAGACTTCAATGAATAGGTCGTAGGGCTACGAAAGCGGAGAAGCCGGTTCTCTGCAGAAGATTAAAATTTTAAAGTATAAATTTAGTTACCCATTCATCTAATTAAGATGTTCTTGTGCAATTTTAAAGATTTTTGCTATGTATCCCAAAATTTTCTTGGTTCATATAAGTGATTACAAAATGGAAAAAAAAATTTCTTCTATCAAATGTGATTGAAATTGGAATAGTGCAAATTTTTTAATTTTTCAAAGTTAATATCTTAACTAAGTTTTAGTGTTGTGCAATACCTAAAAACATTCACAATTGTGATATGTAAAATATTTTAGGCTTTTTCAATACTTTTGAAAAATATAAATGTTTTGTATTTTCACTTTTAATTGAAGATAATCTAATCTCATCTAAATATATCATTTATTTCACATTACAATTAAAATAGGTTGCTTTTGTAAAATTAATTTTAAACTCCTTCAATATTTACAAATATGTTACATTCAGTTCTTAACATATGACTTAGCAGTCTATTATAAACTTTCTTCAACTAATCAACCATATTGAGCCGTTATTTTTGACCATTTCTTGACAGTTTTGACTCCAGATTTTGTCCAATGTACTGCAGATTTAGCCTTTAGTTTTCCTCCTTTGATTTTGAAAGGCAGACCAAGTGGGCCAAGAATGACCCCAACCAACTTCAGAGGCTTCCCTACAATTCCAGCTGCTGTGCCACTTTTGCCTTTTTTAATAGCACCAACGGCATAGGCTTTATTTTTCAAATCTCTTAGAGCTTCTGTTGTTCGAAAGCAAAGCAAGTCCAAAAGTATCAGATAAATCATCATAGATACCATTAAGTTTTTCATGTTACCCTGAAAGAAAGGGTTGATACTAGAGAAACATGTATTTCATCTAACCCTAGCACAGATAAAACGGTTGATAAAGAAACAAATTTCATCCTAACCCAGCACAGATTAACTATATAATTTAGTTTTTTACTTTAATTCTTTAAATTGGATTGAACCAGTTAATTTTAATTACACTCTGAAAGCATCCAAAACTGCACAAATATGTAATGATGCTAAAGTTGCGCATGAACCAAAACCATGTTTTTATTAAATGCTTACCAAAGTTTCTTACCCCTATCTCAGCAAATGTGTGGTTTTCCAGGAAATGTTTATTTGTGAATTGAAACACAGGACAGATAAGACATTTTTCATGTAAATTTTCACAAAAAATAGCACTAAAAAGTCAAACAAAAAATTGAAATTTGTTCTTGTAATACATATTATGTTAAAGGGATAAAAAGATAATTTATTACAAAAAAAATTTCTTTTTTGTTTAAAAGAGAATTGTCATTCTTAAAAACTATAAATTGGTTCTGTTTTTATGACGATGACAGTATCACTCTGGAAGTCTGATTCAATCAGCATTTGTAATGTTATGAAAAATTTTAAAGTATCTTGTTTAAAGTTCTTCATCCACTTGCTCCTTAAACATTATATCAAAGCACCGATTCGTTTTTTTTTTTTTTTTTTTTTTTTTTTTCTTTTATTGACCTTGTTTAAATTGGTACTTGGTTGTTAAAAAATTAGTTCAATATATTTATTTGTTTAGCTTATTTTTTGTATTTATTTTTACTTCAGTGTCAACCAGATTTTGAAATCTTGTGATAGCCAACACTAAACATTCAATTCTTCAAGAAACAATTTCAGTATTTTATTCAAGTCAAACATTAGTATAACGGGGTTAACATTTCATAAGATATTAGACCATAAAAACAGTTGTAGTTCTGAAGGTATCGAATTAGCTAAAAGAAAGCCTTTCACATAAAGTTTTTATACATTTAATTTTAACCTGAATTCTCGAACACCAACAGGAAAGAATATAAAAGCCAAACTTGAAAGTGAAATACAATTCTAAAACTAAGTTCATTAAAGTTAAAGGTCTCAAAACTGTTGAGCAGCTGAAGTTATTTAGCCATATCGCATAGAATCTCTGGACCATTTTTTGACAGTCAACACTCCAGCTTTAGTTTTGTCCAATACGGATTTTGTCTTCAGTGCACCTCCAATGACTTTTTTAGGAATCCCAAATGGACCAAGAAGTATTCCTAAAACTTTGAGAGGTACTCCAATTTTTCCTGCTATCGTTCCTTTAACACCTTTTACGACGGCACCAATGGCATAGGCTTTTTTCTTCTTATCTTTGAGTTTGGGTTTGAGTCTTTTTAATATCTTAATAGAGTGTCCCAAAATGAGAGCTTCCAGAGTTTGACAGTTGAACTCGTCAATTAGTAGCAGATAAATCATCATAAATAGTAATGGGTTTTTCATATTTCCTGAAGGGAAAGAGGAGTCAATGAATAAATAGTTTGTGCTTCGAAAATTAAGAAATTCAAATAGGTATTACGGAACATAGACTTTTCTTAAAGTTAAGTGGCTTTTTTAACATTTGTTCTAGATTTGAGACAGTATTTTACCTCTTTCTTTCAATTATGAAAAAACAACAATACAAAGGCGCGCAGAATAACTTCGGTAGAACAGTATTCTGGAGTTAAACTTAAGACCATTAACCTTAAAAACCTAATATTCTATGTGTCCTTTTGTCTAGCTGGATTTTTTCGTTGAGCATTCATATTTTAACTTTAGTTAAACTTTCATGTTTTATGCCTTTTTTTTTAAGCCATGTCAAAGGAATTAGTAAAATCGAAAGACCCTCAAAGCTTAAAATTCTAAATGCATCAAAATGATTTGAAAATTTAACTGGCCTTTTATTTCTCTTGCGTTTTACTTGTAGTTCAGTTTAAGTAGAAAAAATTTGCATTTTGCTTGTATTTTTGAAAAATTTTTCAAACTTGTTTAAAAACTTGTCGATTTATGACGATGTAGTTGCTTTTAGTCATAAGACTTAGGATATCCAAACTACTTTTGTAATTACAATTCCCTCAAAATTTTAGGATATCCCTCAAAATATGGCTGAGTAGTTTAAACATTTGTGTCAGTTTTTTGGGAAAAAATTTTATGATCGAGATGCACGTTTTTGAAAAGTATTGAAGAATTTTCAAAATTTAATATATTTTGAACAAATATTGGTTCACACTTAAACTGTCATCTATTTAAACTAACAGATATTTTAGTTCAAATTATTTAATTATAATGATTGAATATTCAGGAACGAAAGTTTAATAACTTTTTTTTCTACCATGGAATTTTTTTTTTTTTTTAGCAAAACACATTTAAGTATATTTTAAAGTATGAACTGTTAACTGAACCTTATACGACACAGAAAGCATATAAAAACTTATATGCTTGTAATAGGAAGCTTATAGTTATTTTTCATTATAACATTTTAATAAATAAGCATAAAAAGTAATTCAACTTTATTTATTTATTTTTTTTTTTTAACTTTAGAATAGCCTCTCTTTGGTAGTACACGATTTCAAGTTTGAGCATACCAAGTAATTATTAAAAATGCATTTAATAAAATTGAGGAACAAGACCATTTAATAAATAGTATAATTAAAATAAGAAATATATCGAAACAACGTGTTTTGCAACTATAAATAAATAAGGGAATTTTTAACAAAAACAAAGTCTCTAGTTTTGTTTTTTTCTTACGCAAATATGCGAATAAATTTTTAGTTAAATAAAAAATTAGAATTAATCTATGTTACGGTAAAAACCTGAAGTCTAGTAAATCCTAGGTTTAACCGGTAAAAATCTAGCTTCTACCAATGTGGCTTGATAAAAGTCCAAAGTATGCTTTAATGACTCCATTTCGGCCTTTTGCCAATCTTTTACGGGCCGGATCCTGGTCTTATTTCTGACTTGTCCTCAAATTAAAAATTTTTAGGAATTAAAAAGGCATATTTGAATAGATTTTTATGTACAATTTATTTCTATACAACAAGTTTGGTATCCAAAAATAAACCTGTAACGGAATAAATAACCAGGAAAATGGTTCCTGTAAAGTTATAAAATATATAATTTTATTGAGGTTTTTTTTTTTTTTTTTCCACTCTTACATCAAGAACACGCAAATATATTTAAGCCGTTCTGACAATTCAGTTACAGAAAATCAATCACAACTTGAATCTGTAAACCATGTTATCTCAAAACTACGTTCTTAAAATATGGAATAAATATAACTAAGAATTCGTGTTCATAACTTTCCATTCGATTTCTTTTTTCTTTTTTTTTTATCTAATATTTTAAAATCAACAAGTTTCAGAGCCAAATATCATTAAATTTATTCATCAAAGTTAAAAATTTATAAAAAAAATTAATACTCTAATTTTAAGCGATCGTCCTTTTGTTCAAACTAAGTATTTCTGAAATAGATTTAAATAATTTGAAATAATAAAGAAAATTCTGAAAAAATTTAAGAATCCTTCGAGTTAATTACAGATTTTAAAAACATTGTTTTGAAATGTCACAGATTCAAATTATGATTGAGTTATTGAATCATTCACTTCTATTTTAACAAAATATCTTTAAGAGCCTAAATTTTTCAAAGATGCAGTTAAAAATATCAATACCTTCGAAATACCACTTACTAAGCAGAACATATACTATGACTAGTTGAAAATATATGACACTTTCTAGCATTTCTTCTTAGTTCTTCAGATTTTATAACCGTCGTTGAGGAGTCGACCCAATTTGTTGAGTTGACTACTACTAATGTTCAACTCCGATTGTAGCTTCGACAACATACAGGATTTTAACATTTATTTAAAGTTTCCTTTTTTTCCTGGTGCATTTTTTGTCAATATTTAAACACCAATTCGGAGATAAACCTTTATTTTTCCCATTAGGGACAAACTCAAGTTATTCCTGTGGAAATCAACTTCCGAACTTCAATGTCTGATAATTAATAACAAATGATAATTAATAACAAATGATAATTTCTATACAATTTAAAATGAAGTTTATTGTTCACAAATGTCAAATAAGTATTTTTGAATTTCGTCTTCTCTACGGAAAATTAACCTCTATTACTCGAGAAAAGCTTGTTGCGATGGGTAAGCCATTTTATTCTTCAAAAAATAAAGTTCCCTTGCATTTAGGTATAAAATCATTTGAAATAACATTAACGTTTTATTTCCAACTATTTATACTTTAATTTTGACTTCTGTTCTAGGCTCTGACTACTTCTATTACATTTTTTCCATTACTATTAACAGCAATAAATTTTGAATTGATCAAACGAGAATTAATTTAGGCTTACATTTTATTTGCTAACAGCAATATAAAAATATAAATTCAAAATTTAGTTTCATAACATTGTCCTTACTGCCAGATACACATTTATTACAATAAATTTTTAATTATTTTTACTTTTTTATAAATAAAAGTTTCGCTAAACTGAAATAATGTAACAATACTAAAGAATATTTAACTTAGGCAAATGTTTGTTTGGCGCCCACAACATGTTTCTTTTTAATCAGTTGCAACCAGGATCTGGTTTTTGACGGCAGGTAAAAACAGTCTAAAATTTTATCTCTCCTTATGTTATGTTGCAGCAAACAAACTAAAATTTTTCTAAAGAATATTCTTTCCAATTAACAATTTTGTTTTTATGAACACATTTATTTATAATTATTTTAATATACTATCATTAAAAATCATGAAATAAATTTTTTAAACTACAAATTATTAAAAGTTTACAAAAAAAAATAAAAATTCTAGGACTAGAAAAATGCACCTCCCTTTTTCGCCTAATATAAATGAAAGACTGAAATCAGAATTTTTAGAGTAATGCATGAAATATTTTTTTATTTTGAATTACTAATGATTTGCGTATTAATGAAATAAAACCTATAAATGTAGACAATGTTTTACAAATATATTTATACTTAAGACGTATGGAATTCTGATATAATCATATTCGAAAAATACTTTTCATAATTTTATCGATAATCTTAAGTTATTTTTTGTTTAATATCTTTTGTAACTTTTTAAAATTTAGTGCTTTTAGATTTAAAACACCCTTTAATTTTAATTAGTTGAAATTAAATGAAAATCTATGTCACCAATATTGGGGTTTTTGAAATTTTAAAAACCGGTACAATTGTAAAAACAGTCATGCGCCAAAAACTAGTCAAACCTGATTATGACCCTTACTTCTGTTAATTCATGGTGTAAGACAAATTATAAGACTTGTTACAATTCAAAATCCATCAGTTTCATAATGACAAAAAGGGAATAGTGATACAAAACCAGACAGACAGATAAAACTTGATCCCACTTTTGACTAAACTATTACAGCAAATTATCGGAATTCATTTGAAACCATATCGCCGTGTTATTCGGCTATGGATGAAAGGCTGTTTGACAACAATGTTTTTAAAAAAATGATTAGAAATGTTAAGATATTTACATTTCAATTTAGTGCATAATTTCTAATTGCTTAAAGATTTATTTTCGGGAAGTTCAACATTTGATTAATCTCTCCTTTTAGCTACTATTTTAAGTTTTGCATCACGAAAATATTCTAAGCTTTACTTTTTGGTTAGCCGGGCGCAAGAAAATTAAAAAAAAATTTTTAAATTTTATTTAACTTTTATGTGTTTAAAAATATAAAAAAATGTTTCCGGAGGTCTATATTTTTTAGAGATATAGCTTGCACCTGGCTAAAGGAAAGATAGTCTTTTCTTTAAATTCAGTCTTCTCTTAAAAATTGTCAATAATATTTATAGTCTTTTCTTAAAAATTTCTTTAAATAAAACAGACCTTGCCTTGTCAATCAAACAAAATCAGGTAATACAGAAAGCTATAAGTTATAGGCTGGCCAACTCTAATCTTCTAAGAAGATTGAGCACAATCAAAGACATTAATTTTTAAAGGATGGGCTCATAAAGCCAAACTAAAACTAAAGATTTTTTTTTCATGATTTCTTTTCTTAAATCTGATCAATTTACTAAAAATTACAACTATATAAATTCAAAACTTCTTATGTTCCTTGATTTTTAAAACTTGTTTCTCAGTTTGAAAAGTCACCATATTAATTTAATGCTGTAAACAAATAATTTGGTAGATTTTTTTTTTTTTTTTTTTTTTACATTTTGCCGTTTTTTCAGACTAGGATAAAGCCAGCTACTAGCCAACTTCCAGAAAATAATTAAGTCTCCAAAATGAAGTTTTTGTGGTAGAGAATATTCACTTCTGAAACTAAAAACTAGTCTATTCAAAGAAATATTTAAGCAATTTTATTCATGCAGCTCCCGAAGTGGCAAAACTTAAGGATTCCTTTGGCTAATGTACTGCACTGACTAATGTACTTACCGCAGTTTTGGTTTCAAAAGCAGAAGATTATTGAAACTTTTCCATTAAAAATGAAATTGTGATTTTCTTTTTAAAAAAATCATTGTTTTAATTAGTCACTTCTCTGAAGTTTGCAAAAGAAATGAGAACTACGCAATGAATTATTTAGGGTAAATAAATGTTGTCCCTACCTAGATAAAATAAATTAAATTTCAATAATTTATAAATATCCATTCAGTTCACATAGTATAATCATATAAGTACGAGTTCGGTTTTATAGACAGCTTTCAAAACTTTGGTAGTAATTTGTAACAAATCACTTATTACAAATCTTCTAACTCAGTTAACTCTGAACTAATGCAAAAGTGAATGCTAAACATTAGGACTTAGTTATTAAAATTAGCCTTCTCATTAAACTCTAGCTTAAAGAAGTTTTAATATTGTTTAAAAACAATTTTAAGTCTAATACAGAATGATGCAATTATATAAATTTTCGAATATTTGTAAAAATATCAACAGTAGAAGTCGAAGATTGAAACAAAAACATTATCAAAATCTTAAAAAGCTTTGTAGAAAAAAGTTCTAATATTAAATGTTGATGGAAGGATAAGATTCCGTTCTGTTTTATTCCTCAACCAAATTGATTTTTTTCCAAACAATTACTTCTTACTGGGATTGACTTTGATTATTTTATTTTTCACACTTGAACGTTAATATGCCATTTCTAATGAATTATTTTTGACACGGATTCTAAAGAATGACTGAAGAACACCCTGTACAGTGAGAAAAAGGCTTTGCAAGTTAACAGCAACTTTTTTGCATCCGTTATTAGTTAACTATATAGTTGGTTTGAATATCTATTCTTTCTTCAATAATTTCTCTGAAATATAAGTATAAAAATTGAAATCCAGAAAGAGTGAAAAGCAAATATTATGCTAAACTTAAATACACGAAGTTGAGCTATTTGACTTTATAGCTATATATGTTGATTAAATCAAGTTTTGAAATAGATGAAAATGATAAGCATTTAAGGGGAGGGGGAATTTAATTAAAACTCCAACAAATTCTGCAGCATAATGAGCAATTTTAATTATTTTAAATAATCCAGTTCGTTACATTTTAACATGAACTATTTCTTTCATATTCAAGTCGATCTCCTTAAATTAAATGCAAAGAAAAATAGTTGCTCTATGCAAATATAAAAATTTAAAATAGCATTCTTACCATTTATCAAACTCTAAAAACTCTTCAAATTAGAAACCTTACTAACACTCAGTGCATTAAACGATAGTGGCTATGATTAAAAAGAATTAGATTAGATTTTTGAATACGCTTTTTAATGACTCTTTCTGTCAAAAGGAGGACGCTCGAAATGCAATTTTTAGGTTAAAGGGCCTCCGTGGTGGAAGGGTATATCAATCCACCAAACTTTTTGAAGCAAGAAGGTAACGGGTACGAATCTTACCGTAACCTTTTGTGTATTTTTGTGTTGTTCTTCTCTAACGTGTTCTTCAATTTGACAAAAACTTGTTAGCCATTTTTTTTATGGAGCACACAAGCCTGCATTTATATGAGTGAATAATAAAATAAATCAGTTAAGGTATAGCTGAGAGAATAATGTCGCAGGTTTGTGCCCCGATGCCACTGCAGAACTTCAGCTCCTCTATAGGCTTTAATGCTTGCACTTGCGGCTTCAAAAAATGGTAATACAGCAAGACGGAGGGAGGGGGAGGAATAGCATTTAAACATTTTAAATCTAAGTTTGACCCAAAAGGCACATCATGTATAATCGGAATTGGCATATAATATTACGCTAGAAATATTGCAATAATCCTACTAACATATGATGCAAACAGTCAATAAAACTTTAAAATGTTTTATTTTCTAAATATTTTTATAAACTATTTTTCAACTGGCAAAACCAGTAACTCAGCGTTGGCGAACATGCGGTTCTTAAGATTAGTTTGCAGGATTTTTTTTTTAAAGTTTTGAAAGTTAAAACCTTAGTTCGAATATTTTCAGAAAATGACATAATTTAACGTTTGTTAATATAAACACAGTGCTTTGATGTTGTTGTAGTTCATTTACGTCGCACTAGAGCTGCACAATGGGCTATTGGCGACGGTCTGGAAAACATCCCTGAGGATGATCCGAAGACATGCCATCACAATATTGATCCTCTGCAGAGGGGATGGCACCCCCGCTTCGGTAGCCCAACGACCCGCACGCGAAGTCGAGCCACAGTGCTTTGAAGAACTTGATTTAGATTTAATTAGATTTTGATTTAAAATATGAAAAACTTGATTTAGATTGATATCATAAGAATCTCATCTGTATTTGTGCAAAACCACTATAAAGTTGATCAAATGTCGTCTCAAAAAGCAGTTATAATATGCTACAATTTCTTTTTAGAAATGGCCAAAATAAAAATTATTCCTATGGTGGGTCACAATGGAAAAATTCGTTATGTTCAAAATAATTTTGAATCGAATTGAGGCAGAAATTGAGATTTACTTAATGTGAGTAAATATAGAACTGAACTATTTAAATTCTGTTTGCTGATTAACTTTAACATATCAATTGTGTCCCAGTTCAACTGTGATTCCTATCATCAACGAACTGTTATAGAAAGAAAGGCGTAAGCTCGTTCTCCAAGACACCGATGAAGAACCGTAGAGCTCTTGCAAGCAACTAGACATACAACAGCAAAAACAAATATATTTTGTAAACAATGAAAATTTCACTAGCTGATAAAGCGTGCAAACAACGGCTACCTTTGTGCGTGCGGGTGCTTCTGCATGTGTGTGTGTGTTTATTATTATTATTACGGGTCAACGTTGGAAAGATTATTTTGAGTAACCCTGTATCTTGGCATGGTAGACAAATGGTTATAATAAAATAATTTCCTCACCAATTTTAAATTTTGGTCCTATTCAAAGCATAAATAATTTATTTTAAAACCTAATAGTAAAATGTCTTCGTAAAGCATAATTTAATCCTATCAAATAAGGCCATAGGAGTAAAAGGATTCAATTTGTGTTAAAATGGCTGCCAAACTGAATTAGCCTAGGGCCCAAAAAATGTCAAAAGCTGTTTAATGTAAGTTATTTTTAAATATTTTTCATCGACTTTTAAAAAGAAAAAAGTTCGACCTGTAACCTGGTCAAATTTTATTCCATCAAATTTCGACAAAAATCAAATTCTGAATTATTGGAGTTTCATTTAAAAATTTAATTTTGAAACCTCATTTTTTTCAAAGACAACGTTTCAAAGAACGCTGTTTTGCGTAGTTATTTAATTGATGTAGCTCTAAAATTTAGAATCCATTTCCTATTTTTTTTTTTTTATTTTTTTTTTTTTTTATTTTTTTTTTTATTTTTTATTATTATTATTTTTTATTTTGATGAGGATCCAAAGATATAAATGAGTACATTTTGTTGAAAATTCAAATAAGGTGTAAATGGTTACGCAATATTTTATTTATGCTGCAGAGTTGCACATTGGGCTATTGGCAACACTTTGGGAAACATCCTTGAAGATAATTCGAAAACATTGAATCACAATTTTGACGCTCAGCGGAAAGGATGTCTTTCCCGCATTGCAAGCCCGATGACTTGAGAACACTTTATGGTAGAGCAGTTTAACGAGCACTGATCATAGGGTTGAAATACCTACTATCTCAACTCTATGGCACTGATACGGTGCACTCCCGCTTGCACCTCTATCTAATCAAAGCGGTCACTCATCCATTTACTGACTACAGCCAGTTATGCTTAACTTCAGTGATTTACTGAGAATCGAGTCTTTAGGCGATCAGTCAGTCCACTGTGGACGAAAGTGTAAATAAATATTTATTTTCGCAAGAAATTACACTAAGGAACATTTTTTTTTTCTCCCTAATGTAAGATTTTTGAACCGATCTCCCATATTTTCACGTCGCTCATTTTAAATCTGCAATCAGTTTCTCTCTAGAAGCTATAGTTTCTTATGTAATTTAATATTATCTTTCTTAACAGGATTTTTTTAAATTCTCTCGAGTGCATACTGAGCTACCCCACTTCTCTTCTACTTGGGAGTGATGGAAAGAAGCGATAATACATTTCAGTTTATGATGCTATATGAAAGGTCATATGTTTTTTTGTGTTAAGTTTTATTTTCAAAGGAGTAGACAAGTGTATATGTGTGAATATAAACCTAAACGCTCCTCACAAAACCAATTTCAGATTTGAAATTCCCACATAATAATAAGGTAGGAACAAGTACTTGTATAAGTGAAACAAGAACTTTGTTCCCCGGTATTGTTAATCTTAACAAATCACGTCCCGGCGAGATAATTTCGAAAAATCTCATTCAGAAAAGAATTAAGTTGGATTAGTTTGTGAAATTCAATTCCATGTAGTTTTGAAAAGAAAAATTAACCCCACAAATGCCTTTCTTAGAAAGAGGTTAGGTTACTTATTGCTCTTATTTCAAATTTTTTGATAAGAAAGTAGTATTTTGATTTGTCAAGGAGTGGTATAATCCCCATCTGAAAGCTTAACGTAGCACTTTTAAAATTTTACATGTGGGTCGCATAAAAAATTGGCAATTTGAAAAGGGGCTTCGAACAGAAAAAGCATAAGGAACCTTTGCTCTATCAATGTTAATACCACGACAGTCGCTTATTTATATTGCACTTTAAACATTCTAATAACATTTCATTATATTTAACCTTATTTTTTTTATGTTTTTCCATGATAATTAAATAAATAATTTTTATTCTGAAAAGAAAAATAAATGACAAAGGTTAATGGCATTTAAAGCAGCTGACTTCCCCTTGAATCAGTTGCAACTTCAAATACAAATTGTATTCAACTAGTTACTGTCTGATTAGAAACCTTTTTCCAAGGTAATAAATAATCACTCATTATTTCCATAAGCATCCAAGCTATTGCCATAAAAAAATACAAAATATTGCAATTTACTTTTTTCGGCATAAGTGAAATATTTCTAAAAAATTGGCCTCTACGAAACGCTTAAATGGCGCGGCCTGGTTAGCCTTGTGGAATTCATGAAATTAATTATATTTAGAGATCATGATATTTTGCAAGAATTAAGATTTATTTGACGATCATTGAACTTAACTCGAGGTTGACGAAAAATTTGAAGAAAGCATATCCATCTCGAAAGTGTGAAAGTTTATTCATCTTTACATATTTTCCTGCGAACTCGAAGAAGGACAACAGCGAGAAAAATCTCTTCTAAGGTCGATTTGAATGGTGACATTATCATATCACTTTGAAGTTATAAAGAGTGGCTGACCTTGAATTATAGAGCTCAGACCAGGTGACACACCGAGAAAGGAATCGTTTTCTGCCTCGTGACGTTTAAATAAAAATTAAGAAGAAAAAAATGGCAGCCCACTGCTTTTTTCCTTCTTCCTCTTTTTAATTTCAAATACTCCATAGAAACTCCAGAAAGGAATTTTAACTTCTGTTTTTTTTCTTTCTCTTGTACTTTAATGGTAGTATCATCTACTGGATGAAATGCACTAAAAGTAGTTCTGTGAATAATAATGAGAATGACCTTAGAATGATAATGAAGTAACGTGGTTTTGTAAATGGAATTCTCAATTGGCAAGGAAATAGAGGGCAGTAGAATAATCAACGTGACAAATTTGCACGCGCTCTCAAATTTGCCTGGAATTTTAAATTAAGAATGCAAGTGCTTAAGCCTTTCCGGAAAAAAAACACAATTTTTCTATCGGGCCAGATTCATGTATGTTACAGTTAAAAAAATTTTTTTACAGATTTTTACTTAAAGTTTTAAAAATTTTATTTAAAATGAATTTAATGTTTTTTTTTATTTATTTATTAATAGAAATTCTATCAAAATTTCCTCAACAATGGAATTAAGCGTCTTAGCGTAATCGATAGTATGGTACAAGGATTGATAAGGATAAATATTGAGCGGGTACGATTCGAAATAGAAATTTAAATTAATATAATTGCGTTATTTCAATTTGCATCTGAAATGTTCGAAATATTTCAAACGAGTGCACGATGATTTGCATTGAAAATGCGAACATTTTAGCTACATGCAGCCAATGAAGGTAAGAATGCAATGAAAAATATTAAACTTCTTAATGTTTTTTTTTTTTTTTTCCTTCTTTTTTTACCCTTGATGAACTATTTTCTTTGTTACCTATTTCTTAAAATTATGTTTCTAAAAATTACAGCACAAATATTTTAAAAATTATTAATGTACTTTACAGCGCTTTTAGATTTTTAAAAATGCTGATTAATATTATATAAAGTGTTTTTTTTTTCTATTTATTTATTTATTTATTTATTTTTAAAGATTTACGCAAAAGAATAAGCATATGGGTGATTCTTTGAAAACATGACAATTCGGAACAAAAATTTTTTTTAAATTTAAAGTCTTCAAAATAATCTACATTTTTTTTTTCTTTTTTTTTGTATATTTATTTAGTTACATTTACTAATTAATATCTTACAGATAGCAGTATAGTTTATTGACATTTTCTCAAGAAAAAAATAAATAAATTAGAAACTCACCAAGTTTTGAATGCCAGGAAAATGACATATTAGTTTAGAAGTTAAAAAAATAGTCATTTTAAGCTAAAAGCAAGTAACTCAACTTAAGCTTTTGCGTTAGAACCATGAATTGCCTAAATTAATTCTTTTATCCACTGTAGAACGAATCAAAAATGTTTTTTGTTGTTGATATGTACAGAATAAAATTGTGTATAATAATCAATCATTAAATAAGTAACTTTAATTACATACAAGCATATTACAATCTTACATAAACTAGGTATTAGGTCAATATTTGCTTTCCCTCTTTACATTATACTGTTTAAAAAAAAATTCTGGTAACTGTGTCAATTTCCTGGCATTCATAAGCCAGGATAATGACAATTTGCCATTTTACAGCATTTAACTTTAATTTAACATTTCGGCCAAAGACGTTTACTTTCCGCAGAAAACAACAGGATTTCTTTAAATGACTCTGGTAAACCTATATAGTGTATGTTATTAATGATTTCAAGAAGACAAGAAAATGACAACATAAAAACCTACTCACTTTGTAAAATTTTTGAAATAAATTTTGACGCAGAAAAATGGTTCTTTATTCTTGCAATAAGACATGTTCTGATAGGAGGGTATTCTAATCAATCTCTTAACCTAAAATATTGATTGCTGACGTTATCTATTTTGGTTATTAATAACTTAAAAAAGCTTTCTTATTCCAAAAATGCTTACAACGGTTGAGATAAAAAAAAAGTAGATATTGAAAAATGTATGGGAAGTTTCGAAGCTACATATTATTGGAAATATTGTTTGTGACATACCATGAAAATGACATTTAGAAATTCAATTAAATTTTTTAAATATACAAAACAATCAATGCTACATTACATTTTTCAGATTTCTAAGAATTCGTGCGGAATCATAAACATCAAGTTGAAAAATAAGAGAAAGTAATAGAATAACAAAAAATACGGAAGAAACATTTTCCGTGACATGATTGTATTTAATTTACTTTACAATCAGTTCTCAATCTGGACTGCAACGCCCTTTGAAATTTAATTATATTTCTTCAATGTGTGTCTGAATTAATATAAAAAGGTAATAGTTTAATCATCTCTAAAATCTGGAGTAATTTTTAAGTCATCATTTGTTCATGTAGGTTAAAATTTGAGGAGGGGAAGAAAACATAAAAATTAGTATCGTTATTATAGCGCGTCTTTGTTTGTATTTAAAAACAATTTTATTCATTTTTTTAAAATGAAATTAAAATTCAAATTTATGTTTTGCGTTAATCTAAATTTGTTTACCTCTTTTTGTTGTGCTTCTTTAGCTCTGTTTCTTACGCTTTATTATGGGAAATAGTTAACAATTGAGGAACCATCTTTGATTTAACGATTTGAAAATAAACTAATATATAATGAAAATAAACCAAGAACCAATCACATATAACGGTAAATAAAAGTTGCGGCAACCCGAAGAGGACGTCATTGAAAGCAATGACATTAAAGAATATCACGGCAACCAGAAATGGGGTTTTACTTTACTTTACTTTATTTAAAAAATTTGGGCACCTGGGCGGCGCAGAAGGCCCATATCCCGTACATCATGAAATATTACAGAAAAATTATAATAAAAAACATTTTGAGTTCACCAGTCTGTGTGGTAGGCGATATTGAAATGGGGTTTTAGCAAAATAGAAAGAAAATTATCTCCAAACTTAGGATTCCCGATTTTACTTCTTATCACTGTTTTTGAAGCTCTGTCCTCAAAAAATAAAAGAGCCGTAGTTTTTCCATAGTTCAAGGCCTTACACTTGAAACAATGTTATGATTTCAAACCGTAAATATAATCTTGCCGTATCTGGGCTTAAGACAGACAAATAACTTAAATATTTTAAAAGTTATAAGACATTTTTCAAAATCGCCAATTTGGCGATATTTTTCCACTTAGTTGAAAATTATCAAAATCTCTGCCTTATTCTTAGTTTCTGCAAATTTTTATGAGCCCAGGTAATGCAGCGTAGGTGTAAGTTTTTAAGTATTAAAAAATTAGACCACTAACGCTTTTCCTTTTTACAAAACTGTGACTTTTTTTCCATTTTGACGCTTTGCGCCATTTTCAAAATAAAATTAGACATCGCTGGCTTTAGATACGCTAAACTTGACCAAACAATGCATGAGTAACAGTTAAAAATTCACAGCAGTTATAAAAATAACATATTATTTTTAAAAAAGCATCATTTCATATTACTACGGAGCCTTCGAAAAAGGGCTTTATATTTTCACTAAACAAAGCTAAAAAATAAATCTCTTTATAATGCAATATACTCCATTTTTAGTTCAAAAAAGAATTCGATTTCCTTTCTAAAATCGATTGGGCACAGGTATAACAAAGGATTAGGTTTGACATTTATAGATTTATTCTTTGAAATCGATATCTCTTAAAACGCGTCATAAAACGCTGCGCCTGTCGAACAGCCCATAAAAACATTTGCCTACTTCTAAGACTTGCGTGTTAAAGTATAATCAGTCTTATTTTCTTTCGAGTAATGGATCAATATCATCTTCTTCAAGGTTTTGCATGCATAAATTGTTAGGGATGGTTTGTAAAAAAATGTCCTTCAATTATCTGGGTCACATTAAAAATTCATTTTTTTGCATCGATTCATTTTATCGACAGTATTGTTTGGAAACAATTGAAAAACTTAATCCGCATTTAAGCTTTGATGTCAGATGTTGCAACTTTAATTGAAAATAGTGTACCACTGCTACAAGAATATTAAATATTTTTTTAGTGTAATTACATAATTTAATATACGGCAGTTCCAGTTACCTTCTTTATCTTGCAGTTTTGAGTTGAATCTAAAAGACACTAAAACTTCTATATTAAGTATAAGGGCTCTTCAAATATTACATAAAAACCTAACGGTGGGGAGAGGGATAGTGCTTATTTTTGCTGAAAAGGGAGGAGAAAGGCTATGAGTAATGACTTTAATATCTCTTTTTTTTCCGACTTTTTTTAAATTGAAAAAAAAATTATAGTCAAGTTCAAAGGCAGTTTCAGAAATCTAGAGTTTAGAGAAAAAACAGTAGGAAAATACAATAGATTCCTAAAGAATACTATACTCAAATTTTCCTAAAATGAATTTTATTTTATTTTATAACCGTCGTTGAACAGCCGACCCAATTTCATGGGTTTACGACTACTAATGTTCAACTCCGTAGCCTTGTAATTTTGAAAACAATCCAGAAGACAAGGAAACTCCTGGATCAGTACCCCCAGAGGTATTGATTTGTTATGGGAGCATGGAGGACTTTGAGACTCGACAGATTTAACGTGCATCAGTCTCCATTTACTACACGGGGAGTCTTCGGCCGGCGAGGATCGAACCCACGACCTCTTGGACACGGGCCCAGCGCCCTACCGACCAGGCTATCCCGGCCCTCCTAAAATGAATTGTTGTTGTCGTAGGCCATTGAGGCAATTTGGTGCTATTGATCTTGTTTTCCAGTGGCGCCATCTAGGGCCAAGAATTCGACTTTCGCCACACTCATACGTCTCACCCGTGTATAGGGCGGACACATTCATACATCCATTCATTCATCCACAAATCGTAATTTTGACCTGAACCAGTGAACGATCAATCTCCAACTCAGTACCCCCAGAGGCATTGATTTGTTATGAGACCATGGAGTACTTTTTCCCCGACAGATTTAACGTGCACTAATCACCATTTACTGCACGATCAGTCTTCGGGCGGCTGGATTCGAACTCCAGCTCTCACGAACGTGAGCCGGTTGGCAGGGTGACAAGGGGAAGGGGTTCCAAAATTACCGATAGCAAGCTTACGTAATGTTTGAAAGGTCCCCATACGTGGGACGGGAGTTTTAAATTAGTTTTAATAATTAATTTTTTTTAAATCTTGGTTTGTCTTTTAGTGATTTTGTTTGTCGCACTATAACTTACAAAATTTTGTTTACTTTATTTTCAGCTTATTATTTGTGTTATAATATACGCCTTAAATCCTATTGTTTAATAGCTATTTCATTGTTGTCAGAATTTGGAAAATAATGACTTTAAAATTCAAACTTATTCACCTCTTAGATTAAGAACAAGAGGCGTTGTCTATGAAAAAAAAAAAAAAAAAAACAGTAAAAAAGCTGTTAATCATCGTTTTTAAACTGAGCAGGAACAGAGTGAACATTCATTTAAGCTGCTAGCAGCTGATTTATTACAAAAGAAAATAGCACATTACATCGTTACATAAAAGAAACTAGTTGTTTAGAGTTTCATAGTAAATATTAGCACTAAACGATTTTCTTCTGGAAAAAAACGTGTCTTCCTTAACATAAAAAGCAAAGCATAAAAGGAAAGCGAAAAGAACGGGATATGTTTTCTCTTAATAGAAATAAGAAAAACGAGGAATGTATCCATAATGGCACCACCAGTGAGAAAACTGGGCTAAATTATATTTACTCCATATAATACCATCGCCCATGACATTTTTATTTTTTACTATAACATAATTGTTTTGAAATGTTAAGACCTTTATTTGACCACTTCCTTTCATTTAACTCTACGTTTAATTTTTTCCATAGAATACCCGAGATATTTTTGTTTTAAAATTAATTTGTTTCATTTGTATAATGATCCGAAATTGTTGCTCATAATCTATATTTTTAAAATCATTGTAAAAACTATTTAGATCAGGAATCACAAATTATTCTTGTAGCACGAGAAAAATAAAACGTTACCGAAATCGGATGAGTAACTAATGAGGAAGGCAGTATTTTAATTTTTTTTTATATAACTGGCGTTGAACAGCCGACCCAATTCTGAGTTTACTGCAATCAATGTTCGTTGCGTTGTGATTTTGAACCCATTCCAGAAGACAAAGAAACTCCTGGATTAAGCTTTGGGACACACTAAAACTGCGTGGAGGATTTTTAACCTGCATTTGCGTTACACGGAGAGAAAAGCCTCCCACGGTTAGACTGATTGTAAGGGAACTGTTCCGTCTGCCAATGAGGACATTTTACGTCATCATTGTAGTCGGTGCGAGCCGGGAGTAGAATTCGCTTCAACCAACCATGACTGGGATACGAACCTGGGTAACCTCATTGGGAAGAAAATGTTCTATCCCATATATATATGTAACATGAAAAGCTTCTATTAATCTTTTTATGTAAGTTTCTTCGTTATAAAACAACTCCTAATTTATTACTAATTAATTTCAAATCGAAACACTTTATCATACTTTTAAAAAGCCACATCCTGTTTCAAAATCTATTTTTGGCCCAACTATGCATACATTTAAATAAAGACATCAATCCCTTTAAGCTTCATGGGAATCGAGTGATCTATTTAATTAACCAATAGTAATTTCTATGATTTCCCTCTTTCCCTAAATTGAAACATTTTACGGATTTACTTTGCAAGATATTCCCTAATATATAACCGAGGAGCGCAACTTTTCGTACTCACTCTCATGACTGCTCCTGTCTAATAATTAATAAATAAATTTTGTACCCTCCCTCCCGGCCAAAGACCTGTTTTAATCCTTCAACTCGGCAACGACGTTATATATATATATATATATATATATATATATATATATATATATATATATATATATATATATATATATATATATATATAATTTAAACATCCCAATATTTTTAATAAGACAAAATTTTGATGCTTAAATTTCGAAATTTAGTGATCACTTTTGAAGCTCTTTATTTTAATACATTTCATAATTAATCCAAGTAACTTTTCGATCTTGATTTCGGAGATTATTGTTAGATTTCCATCACTTTCTTAAAATCCCGATCTTTTTTAATACGATATTATAAAGTCTTGAGACTTTCAAAACGTACCAATAGTGCTTCTTTTGACATACTTAGTCAATTTCATTGTAAATTCAATCTTTCTAGCGTTTTTTTTTTTTTTTTTTTTTTTTTTTTTTTTTTTGGCACTAAGCATTTCCACATGGTTTTGAAATTTCTGATATTTTAAATATGTATTAATACAACACTCGAATCGTACTTTTAAATTTGTTCCTTATATGGACCGATTTCCTCGTAAATCTAATAGATTCTTTTTACTGTTCTTTCAACAGTCATTACTAGAGTGCCTTCAGTGAACAAGAGTGGCGTCAATCGAGGTGAAAAGCAAAACTGCGCAAGCGCATAATAGGATCGGGTTACCAGAAGATAGGTATTAAAATATTCAGTTTTCACATCACTAATCATGCTTCCCGTGTTAAACGACTTAGACTAAAGTTCGGTTCGGAGTACCTGTCCGCGAAGCGGACACTCCACTCCTTAAACTGTAGTAGTGTCCGTGGGCGCCTAGTGTAATGTCTCTAAAAAGAGATAACCACAAGGGAGCTGTGGATATCATGGGTGGATATCTGCTTGAAGGGGAGATCACTGGAACTAGAGCTTGTCGGCTAGTAGAGATCTGAGTAGATTCATGAGGTCTTGATCTTTAAGTAGTTGCTGCATTTCTTTAAAAATCAACAAGAATCTGGTGGCTTTGTCCGAGGCTTTGGTAGGCTTGGTGGGTCGTCCTCTGGATTTTCTTTTGGGTCTTGCACCACAGCCCGAAAAGCAGGCTGGGTGCTCACCTAGGCAGTTAATACACTTCGCAGGCTCGCTTGTAGGTTTGGTACAGGTGTATGTAAAGTGTGCGTTTGCACACTTCATGCAAGCAGGCTCCGCGGTGCAAGTCCTATGAGTGTGTTCATATTTCTGGCATCTGAAGCACTGTATTTCGTGGCGTCCGCCACGAAATCTCTCTATCTTTACAGTAGAGGGGGTGGAGCCTAAGCTCCAGGCCACGCCTCTTCCTCAGTTGCTCAATTCTGATTGGCCGTTGCTCAAAAACTAAGAGTTCTTTTTCGAGATCTGGGATTTCGACTTCGGAACTAAGTCCTCGGATAAGGGCTTTCAAATTTCTACGGGTGGATTGTAGAATTTCCATCGGCTCTTTGCATTCAACTGGAGTCTCGACGTTTGCCGGGGCAGCAGTTGTAGTAGTATCAGATGGGGAGTCTTCCACTGTAGGTGTGGAGGCGATCTTTTTCTCCGGGCGAGGGGGCTCGCTGTCTGATTCTGGGTCCGTGCATTTTTGTGTCGCCGAGTTGACACTGCACTTCTTTCTTTTCTTCTTTTTTTGAAGCTTTTGTAGTTGTGGAGTCAGTCTCTGGGGTGGTGGTAGAGATTGGCTTTTCGATGTTAATTGTAGCTTCAACTAGGGTTGGCTCTTCTGGGATTAATGGAGTATCGGCTGAGGATGTTATCAAGTTATCTGTAGAGTTCTCAGCAGGTTCCATGCTGTCATCTGGCTTTGAAGTATTTTCAGGCTCAGTAGGCTTTGAAACTAGGTCTGGATTAGGAGATGGAATATTTTTGGAGTCTCTGATATCCTTAATAATCAGCAGTTCCTGGGCTGAGAATTTCGCTCTGTACAGGTTTTCGAGGTAGTTTGTCGAATAAGACTTTCGTCGGCGACATTCTGCAATCTCGGCATCAATGTTGATCGCAACTCTTTGTTCACGCTCGAACTCTTTATCAAAGGACGAAGAATTCATATCCAGAAAACGCTGGGCATATCTCTTCGTATCATCTTTAATCGCAGCGAGATTTAGATCTGGTTCGCGAGAGGGTCGGAAAGCCTTCCCTCCGCGTCCGAAACGTTGATTAGACATGGTAGTGCGGAGCTTGGTTATAAGCAACCTTACTCGGCGGGATCCAATGCTCGAAAATGTGTGTTAAACGAATGGAGAAATTTTCCATTTAGCCTGCGGCGGTAAAAATTTAGTTTCCACCAATCAGATTTTGTCGGGAGATAATGGCGCCACTCTTGTTCACTGAAGGCACTCTAGTCATTACTGATCTTTTTCACGGTGTTTCGAAAATCCTGATATTTTTAATCCGGTCTTATAACGACTTGCGATTTTCGAAATAGGCATTTTACTTACTTTTGACATGTTTTACTTGCGTTGATTTCATCGCCAATGCATATCATTTTTCAACAATTGTTTCTTTTTTTATTTTGATATTTTTTATACAATTTTATTACAAAACGCGAAATTCGAATGTGGGTTTTTAAACTGCCTGCTGTTTTTTTTAGCTTTATTTCTAAATTTTTTTAAGTTTTTTAAGGTGAACTCAAAAAAACATTTTAAGCTTTAACATTCATAAAATCTCTTATAATTCATTAAATATAAATGTTCTATAGTTACAAATGTAATGATCTTATTCCCAACTAAATGTTGCATCTCATTTTGAGCTATAATGCGTTTTGTTTTATTTTAAATAATTTTAGAGCCCACAAATTTTCTTTAACTAAAATATTTAATTTGCATTTACGTTGCACAAAAAATATTTATCTAATTTTTATTTTTTACTTTCATTCAAGAATATTACAGTTACTTTATTTTAAAATATACTTTTGTGTTATGTGATGTAATAAAAATGATTACTTTTTTCCAATTTTTATATTTTTTACGATATTTTTTATTTTTTTTGTAATTTTTTTTTTTGTTTTGAAAATATCAGTTTGGTTTTCTTTAATTTTGAATGAGTTTTAAGGTTTAAAAGTTTTTAATTTTATGCAAATATATTGTTAAATTGTCTGATAAATTGAAATAAAGAAATTAATTAAAAGAAATAATAAAATAGAAAAAATTATTATTACTTAAAAGACTTTAATTTCACTCAAATATATTGCTAAGATGACTCATAAAAATAACTATGACTAAAACACTGATGTTTTCTTATTAATTATCATAATTGCCGTCAACATACCTAAATACTTGGGTACATTTATATTTAAAAAGGCTGTGAACCCTTTTATATGAATTTCTATGAAAATATTTTTTTGGTAAGATATTTTTTTCCTCCACTTGACAAATAAAAATAACCCTTAACTAAACTTTGAATATAATCATTGTAAGATAGTGAGTTTTTTCCTCGTATTGTTAAGATAAATTTCATCTTAATGTGGTTAGTCGGTGAGTGTTGGTTTATAATGTTTCATTTTAGTTCTTCTACCATATTCCGCCTTTTCATCGCAGTTATTAATTCCTTATTAATTAATATTAAAATAATTTAAAATATATAAATTATTAAAAATTAAAATAAAATGAATGATTATAAATTCCCGAGCGTCTCTTTAAAGTGTTCTTGCCTCATATTATAATTTTAAAAAATTTGTGTTAAGTCTAAGATAGGGCATTTATAAATCTTGCAAGAGGCGTACCTAAAGTCTATGTACCCCCCTGGTTAGAAGACATATGGTGTTTGTAATAACTGATCCTCCGCGCGACGCTCCCAAACGCCAAGCTATGCGTGAAAACCGTGATAACTCAGGGGAGAGAGCGTTCACCTTCCAATGAGATGACCCGGGTTCGAATCCCAGCGATGACTGGTCGATACGAATACCGTGCACCGACCACAGTGCCAACGTAAAATATCCTCTGTAGTAGAAGCATCATGGGTTAGAGTCCCCTTGCCGTTAGGTAAACCGTGGGATTTTTTCGTGGTTTCCCTCTCCATGTAACACAAATGCGGGTTAGTTCCATCTAAAGGTCCGCCACGAAGGCAATTTCTTCTTATACTTGACCCAGGAGTTCCCTTGTCTTCTGGATTGTTTTCAAAATTACAAGGCTACGGAGCTGAACACTAATAATCGTAAACCCAAAAAATTGGGTCGGCCGTTCGACGAAGTTTATGAAAAAGAAAGAAAAAAAAAAAACTGTGCGTGGACTTTTCTGGTTCTGAAATCACAAAGGAAATGCATTATATGGATTCTAAACACAAAGATAACAATTAGAGAAAGTATAATCCGGCCATTTGCCACAGGAATGAAGCCCAGGTGTAAATCACGATCCACCACACCAACTAGGTGGTAATATTTTAATTATTAAAATATTTTTGTTCTTAATTTTTATTTGGAAATTTAATCAGAAATTATTGGTTCGTCAATCGACTTGATAAATTAAATTCGCTCTAAGTATCCACATATATTCTTTATTCTTTCAATATTCCTAGAATAGCTCTGTAAACGGATCTGAAGTGAAACTGGTATGGACGAGTTGCTTTAAAAAATAAACAGTATAAAATAGAACTATTCCTTTGTTATCGTCAAAAGAAAAGATAATAAAGAATAAAATCTTTAGAGCTTAAGTGAAAGATTTTTTCCTCTTAAAACTGTTATTCTTAGGAGTTTGTTATTCTTACTCTCTTTCTGCGGCTTTTTCTAATAACTACGGGGCGAGCCAGAAAAAATAACATGAATTGTTGTAAAAAATGTTCAGTGCGCAAAAAAAATAAACGGACCACCCTAACTTACTTTTGATCTAATGATCAGATCTTCACGTTCTAGGACTCAATCTTAATGGTTTGAGGGGGTGACCTCAAATAGGCTAATTAATTAGTGCTGGGCTATACTTTTTTTCTAGTTAGAAACAAGCTTCTATTTAAAACAAAAACCTACAAAAAAAAAGTCTTTGGGTTTTAAAAAAGTTTTTAAAATTAAACCCAATTATGAAAGCAAAGGTCTAAAAAAAAAGAAGAAAAAAAAAAGGCACCTATTCGTTAAACTGTCCCGTGAAAAATCACCATACAAGGTGCTAAATTCATGGAACCTTAAAGTGTATATTTGTAGATAGATTTCTTTAAGCAACATATTTTTGATTTTATTAATAGTTTTATTGAAGAGTTTCATTTGAATTGTTTTTAGTACTAGTTTTGAAATGATCTAAGATATCTTAGTAGAGGACCGTCGATAATTCAATTGGCAGAGCGGTGGACTATTAATTCATGATTAAAGATGCGGTCATTTATAGGTCACTGGTCCTTCTCCGACTCCGCGGATGATAATTTTCAGAGCATAAAAAATATAAGGTTAATTGCCCATGCGTCGAGTTCTTTAAATTTATACTTTTCCATAATACTTTTTAAACACTTTTATGTCATTACAAATGGTTTTATTTAATAATTTCTTTTGAAAATTTTTCATTACGTGTTCTGAGCAGGTAATCTAAGACATCCTTGTAGTAGACGGTCGACAGCTTAGTTTGCAGCGCGGTGGACTGTAGGTGCTATAAAGATGCTATAATCCGTAGGCCGCTAGTACGACTCCGGTCCGACGAAAGATCATTTTCTGAAAAATTTTAATTTTTTTTAATCGCACTTACTTAAATTTTATGAAATACTCAAGTATATATTCCTATACAGATACTTTTTAAATAACTTTTTCATGTAATTATAAAAGGGTTTATTCAGGAATTTACATTAAATTGTTGTTTTTTAAACTAGTTTTGAGTAGATGATCTAAAGATTCTCCGTCCATAGCTCAGAGCGGTGAACTGTAACTGGTAAAAGAGGATGTGATCGCAGATTCAACTTCGTCTCGACCGAAAATCTTTTTTTGAGCATGAAAATGTCTTTTTTTTTTTTTTTTTTTAATTGCACAAGCGTCGAGTTAATGAAATATTTCATATTATTACAGATAGTTTTATTTAACAATTTTCTCCGAGTTGTTTTTATAACGAGTTTCAAAAAGCTTATAGGAAATAACTTTGTGATCGTCCGTCGATAGCTCAGTTGGCAGAACTGTAAACTGTAGAGTAGAGACGCTGTAATCCATAGGTCACTAGTTCGACACCGGCACGACACAAGATCTTTTTCTCAGCATGATAAGTATGCATTTTTTGTTGTTGTACTTGAGTCAAGTTCTTTCAATATTTAAGTATATACTTTAGGCCCCCATGTCTTCGAGGGTCTATTGTACGTTATGCATAAAGAAATAAATATCATTCATACATAAACTAACTAAAAACAAGAACACAACCATCTGATCTGACGGCCGGGAATGAAAAAAATAAATTACAACTACAGTTGTCAACCGAACGTTGCCAACGGTGTTAAATAAACTAAAAGCTTTAAATAAAGTTAGGTGAGGCTAAATCTATAGCTCACCATAGTACTCCCCTTCCAGTGAGGTCCACGAACGTTACCAAAAATAAACTGCGCAAATGTCTATTGCGGGTAACGAACAGGTACTTGAACTTTTCTTCCTCTCATTGTAGTTTTAGTTAAAGATCGAGGAGAGTTTTTAAATTTAACCTTATGCTGTTTCGGTTTGGAAGGTGTTAGATTCGTTGATTGTTGTGAAGATTCCATACTGTTCTTTAGAATCGATTTATATGGAGGATTTTTGGGGAGATTTTCAACTCTTGGATGCACATTGGACGTATTGTCTGTAAGGCATGGTTTAAGTCTGTCAATGGTTACTGTTGATTCTTTATTTCCAATTTTTAAGGTGAACACTTTGTCGTTGCGTTTCACAACTTTATGTGGGCCGTGATACGGAGGTTCGAGGCTTCGGCGGCCACTGTCAATTCTCACAAACACATGTGTGCACGTTTTCAAGTCTTGATGAAAAAAAATATTGTGCTGTCCGTGCCGTGGTACTTGAGTAGGAAGCAACGTAGACATGAACTCACGAAGTCTTTGTAGAAAAACCGGGACATTGCGGGATTCTTTGCCAGTACTGAAAGGTCGGAAAAAATCTCCAGGCAATCGAAGGGTTGTGCCATAGAGCATCTCTGCACTTGAAAAGGTGAGGTCTTCTTTAATAGCAGTTCTCATTCCTAAAAGAATTAGTGGGAGGACTTCGACCCATTTTTCTGTGGCATAGGCTCTAATGGACGATTTTAAGTGTCGGTGAAAGCGTTCGACCATTGAATTAGCTTGCGGGTGGTAAGCTGTTGTTCGAGTTCTGTGTATACCCAGCATTCTGGATAATTGTGAAAAAAGTTCACTTTCAAACTGTGCTCCTTTATCAGTAGTTACAGTTTCTGGAACTCCAAAGCGAGCTATCCAGGTATTCAGTAGGGCAGCGGCAACAGTTTCAGCAGTGGTGTCAACAATTGGCGTTGCTTCAGGCCAACGCGTGAAGCGATCAATTGTTGTGAGACAGAATCTAAAACCTTTTGATGTAGGAAGTGGTCCGACTATGTCGATATGTATATGCGCGAACCTATCAGAAGGTAGAGGATAATCTTTTAAAGGTGATTTCGTATGCCTTTGAATTTTAGCTCTCTGACACGGGACACAAGCTCGACACCACAGGGTACAATCTTTATTCAAGGAAGGCCAAATGAACCTTTGTTTAATGAGACGAATTGTTGCGCGTATACCAGGATGTGACAGGTTATGAAATTTGGAAAAAAATTTTTGTCGATAAGATTGAGGAATAAATGGACGTGCAATATTAGTAGAAGTATCACAACAAAGTATTATACCGTCAGGAGGAAATACAATATTTTTGAAAACTAAACTAGAATTAGCTGACGACTTTAAAGTGCTAAGTTCAGAATCGGATTTTTGCGCTGCTGCAAGCTCAGCGTAGTCCATTGGACCAGTGAGTGCTATTTCCTCAATGCGGGAAAGTGCATCAGCAACAACATTTTCTTTTCCAGGCACGTGACGAATCGACGTTGTAAACTGACTTACATATTGTAAATGTCGGTTTTTATGAGGTGAAGAGTCATCCGATTTTTGCTGGAAAGCGAAAGTCAGCGGTTTATGATCCGTTAGCACATGGAACTCTCTTCCCTCTAACATGTGAGCGAAGTACCGTATGGAAGAGTAGACTGCGAGTAATTCTCTATCGTACGTACTGTATTTTCTTTCCGTGAGCGTGAGTTTGCGAGAAAAGAATGCTAGAGGTTCGAGTGTGGAGTTTTTTAGCTGTTGAAGGACTGCGCCTATACCGATGTCGGACGCATCTGCATGCAAAAACAATTTTGCGGCGGGTGTGGGGTGTGCAAGTGTTGCTGCATTAGAAATGGCTTGTTTGCAAGTTTCAAAAGCGCGCACAGCTTCGGTTGTCCAATTAATGGGTGTAGGGTCTTTCTTTTTATTTGTGGGTAAGGAACTAAGAAGAGATTGTTTTTCGGAGGCGTGATCTATAAATCTATGGTAAAAATTGAACATTGCTAAAAATCTACGTAATTCCGATATAGTTTTAGGTTGGGGAAAATCGGTAATTGCGGACACTTTACTAGGTGAAGGAGCAATTCCATCGGGAGACACTTCAAAACCTAAAAATGTTAACTTCGATTTTCCAAACACACATTTTTCGGTATTCAAAACAATTCCGTATTCATCAAAACGTTTAAAAACTATATTTAAGTGAGTTAAGTGTTTTTTTAAAGTTTGGGAAGCAATTAAAACGTCATCAAGGTATACGAAACAGAATTCTAATCCCCTTAAAATGACATGCATGAAGCGTTGGAAAGTTTGTCCTGCATTGCAGAGCCCAAACATCATTTTAGTGAATTCGAATAAGCCGAAAGGGGTTATAACAGCTGTTTTTTGAATGTCTGCTTCCGCGACAGGGATTTGATGATACGCTCGAACAAAATCTAACTTTGAATAAATTTTTGAGTCATTTAGGCTATAAGCGAAATCATGAATGTGTGGGAGAGGGTATCTGTCTGGTATTGTAATAGAATTTAACCGTCTGTAATCCCCGCATATTCTCCAAGTGCCGTTTGACTTCGGCACCATATGAATAGGACTTGCCCATGGGCTACTTGAAGGTCTGCATAAGCCGGTTTTTAACATATAATCAAATTCTTTTTTAGCGACTGCAAGTTTATCCGGTGGCAAACGTCTAGCTTTTGCAAACACCGGAGGACCTGTAGTTTGAATATGATGCTGAACATCATGAGTTGAAGTGTTGAAAGTTAAATTATTTGTATATATGCGAGGGTACCGCAATAATAATTTTCGATAAACAGCATCTTCTGCAATAGTTGTTAAACCCAAAGAGAAAGTAGGAAATGTTTCCCCTTTAATACCGGCGAAAGTTAAGGAATCAATAAGACTCCAGATCAGAAGGTTACGTGTTCAGATCACGTCCGGGTCACCACTTTTAGACCCCCATGTTTACGTAGAATCTTTTTTAACTAAACATTTATGCCATTATATATAGTTTTATTTGGGAATTTAATTTCAGTTGTTTTTCTAATGGGTTTTCAGTAGATGATGTAAAGCATCCTTGTAGGCACCCATCGTTAAGTCAGTAGGCAGAGCGATGAACCGTAGATGTTTAAAGATGCTGTATTCCATAAGGTGCTGGTACAACTCCGGCTCGAGCGAAAATTTTTTTTCTGAAAATAAAAAATATAAATTATTTTAATTGTACTTAAACAGCTCTATTATGTCATTATAAATAGTTTTATTCAGGAATTTTTTTTCAGTTATATTTCTAACAAGTTTTGAGTAGATGATCTAATGCATCTGTGTAGGCTACCGTCGATAGCTCAGTCGGCAGAGCTATGGACTGTAGATGCTTTAAGACTGTAATCCGTATGTCGATGGCTCGACTGCTGCTCGACGGAACGTCTTTTTCTGAGCAAGAAAAATATAGTTTTTTTTTTACTTGCATATGCGACGAACTCCTTAAATATTTAAGATTTAAGTCTATATTTTTACTTAGATTCTTCTTAAACTAAACATTTTTAATATATATATATATAGTTTTATTTAGAAATTTCCTTTGAATTGTTTTTCTAACGAGTTTTAAGAAGATAATATGAAATAATTTTGTAGGCGGTCGTCGATAGCTCAGTTGGCAGAGCGATGGACTGTGCATTGAAAACGGTGTAATCCGTAGGTCACTTGTTCAACTCCATCTCGACGGAAGATCTTTTTCTGAGCTTGAAAAATATCAATTTTTTTAATTGCACAGGCATTGAGTTTATGAAATATTTAAATATAAATTTTTATATTGATTCTTTAAAAAAAAAACTTTTATGTGATTATAAATAGGTTCATTCGTGAATTTCTTCTAGCGTGCTTTGAGTAGATGATCTAAAGCAGCGGTTACCAACTGGCGGTCCGCGAAGCCTTTTTTGTGGCCCGCGAACTTAAACATATTAGTTGTCGTTTTTTTGCGGACAATTTTCGTAAAAAATCTATATGGGTTTAAAATACTTTTGTTTCGTTAAAAAGTATGTAATTTCTTCGTTTCTGTGCAATTTAAAATACCAACGGTGCTAGAAAATTTATTTCTCAGGTTTTGCACCCAAGAAAATATTTATTAAAATGTAAAAATAATCGCGTATGTGGCTCTTTTTTACTTCTTTTTTTTTTTTTTTTTTTTGTATTTTGTGAATATAATTTAGAATGTGTGCATCAGAAATTTTCTCGAAGAAAATTATCCGATTTAACTTTTTGAAACCACTCATTTTGGATAAAATTATTTACATTTGTAAATTTTGTAGCCAGATTTTTCAATATGCAATTAAATGATTTTAAAAATCTACTTCTTATTTTAATTTGTAATTCAAAACTTGATAAAAATCTGACAGTAATATTTAATGTTCCTTCAAATATAAAGTTTTGATAAAGTTGCGGCCCGCCACTTGGGTGTTTTTAATTGCGACCCCCGGCCACATGTAAGTTGGAAGCCCCTGATCTAAAGCATCCTTGTAGGTGACCGTCGATAACTCAGTTGGCAGAGCGGTGGAGTGTAGAATAAAGTCGCTGTAATCCATAGGTCGCTGGTTCGATTCCGGCTCTAACATATTTTGAGAAACGTCATCTTGCAAGATCTGTATTCATTTCGGATTGTCATGCTATTTATTTAGCCCTTGAGCGTATCTCCAATCAATGTTATCGTAAATAGATAATTTATACTGGTTCCAAAAACTACCTAGAGAGCAAAATCCCAACATGGAGCTACATTCTTTTATAATTCGTATTTTAAAAGGAAAAGTCATCAGCTCACTCGATTATATTCGCAAAAAGTGCTTTCCAATATTGTAATAATATATCTAAAGCAAAATATATCAATACAATTGGATTAGAAGCACAAAATACAAAACAAAAAATACAAAACAAATAACAAAAATTTAAGAAGAATACAGAATAAAACACAAAATACAATATATATAAAACGAGCGGCAAATCCAAACGTCCTTTTTATTTACTGGTAAGTTTATGGACTTGCCTATTTGTTAAAAAATAGGCTTTAGATGTAGAATACGCAATTTTTTTTTATAATTATGCCAGCAAAATTTGCACTTAAAATAGAAATTCTTGAAATTAATTAGAATGAACGTAATTAACGTAAAATAATTTATTAGGATTCATATTTTTGGAAGAAAATTTTTCATTGACAAAATAAACATTTAATCAGATAAACTCGCTCATTTAACAACATTTGCGTTTCATAAAAAAAACTTTTAAGAGTTCAAATCAATAGTGAATAGTCTTTATTGTATTTAGAAAAGAAAACCTTGGCTACATTTTTTCTGTTAGTCCTAGAAACCTTGGCGGGAGTTAAATTTAAGTCGCCATTGTTAAATGATTTCTGTTCGACCGCCCTTGAACTTAGCGCTTTAATGAAATGAAATTTCGGATGCTGCTTTGGAGCAATTAATTTCGGAGAGGCTATTTTGAAATACATGTTTTTCACCTTCTATTTCTCGTTGGTGTAACATCCGACATAAATCAAGAGTCGATGATCGAATCGAATTTTTTAAAAAACTTCTTTATCTCACCCACCAACAAGGCAATAATTTATACCAATCATTCAAAATAAATGGTAATAACCTTCCCTTGGAGTGTAAAGAGATTACCTTAGAGTTGTCCCTTGGATTTTTCACTGAACTTAGAAGCTTTTAGTGTAGTTAAAATATTCCATTTTTTAATTATTTACATCTGTATTTCTTTAATTTGAAAATCGCACTATTAAAAATAAGAGAGGAACACTACTGTAAATATTTACCTTTTCCTTTTATATCAGTATACATTTAATTTGATGAAATGAAGCAGATATATTATTATTATCACTCCTGCTCATTTTAATTTCTCTAATTTAATTAAAGTGCATTGTTGCTAGTAACAATGTGTTAGATAGGGAGATATTGTTAATCTTATTATAACAATGTAGGAGAAAATTGTAAGAAAGAGGTCCTTGTGACCCTTCTCTTTAGTTTAAACAATATTTGAATTGTTACATTCTGTTATAAGTTGATAGTTGAAAGCATTTTTATAGATTTAAATCCACTCTAATATCTTGATTTTTTTTTTTGTCGTTCTATTGGTAATCCGTCCCATATCAGATTTTATTTTATTTTATAACCGGCGTCGAACAGCCGGCTCAGTTCTGAGTTTACGACTATCAATGATCAACTCCGTTGCCTTGCAATTTTGAACCCAACCTAGAAGACAAGGGAACTTCCTAGATCAAGCATTGGGACAAACTAGCCTTCGTGGGAGACTTTTTGATGGAACTAATCCGCATTTGAATTTTATGGAGAGGAAAACCACGAAAAACTACCATGGTTTGCCCTGTGGCAAATGAATTCTAACCCATGATCCGTCTATCAGTGAGGATATTTTACGTCAGCACTGTGTTCAGTGCGATTCAAGAACAGAATTCGCACCAACCAGCCACCTCTGGGATACAAACCTGAACCACCTCATTGACAGGAGAACAACTCTATCCCTTGATACAACTCGGCTCTCTCATATAGGAAATTATTGCGGATTTGAAATGTGGAAAGAGCGAGCGTGATTTTTTTAAAAAACTGGTAAGCAATAGCGAGTAGAAGGCCGAGCCACTAATATAATAATAATAAACTATAAAAGACATTAAAGTATAAAGACTTAGGTATTAAACAATACTAAAAGCAAAAGAGTGAGCAAAGCGAGCTAAAGTTAGTGAGTAAGGGGTGGAGCACAGAAAGTTTATTAAAGTTATAATAAAATGGTTTGTTTAGTTATATTGTATGAGAATTTACATTTTTAGGAGACTACCGATACTGTTTGTCACAAAATTCTAACAACAAACGGACCGTGGGGTAAGGAACTGAAAAAAAAAAAAAAAAAAAAAAGATAAGAAAAGAAAACACTACAGAAAGGGACAGACTAGAAAGATGTAGTTTTGCTACAGTTAGACCAATATATCATTAGCTAGCAAGTACAATAGTATAAGAACTAAGCAACGATACTTTGGCGGCTTGGCGATTGTAGTTGGCGTGGGCGGCAGGTTCATTAGGGCAGTGTTTCCCAAAGTGTGGTACGCGTACCCCCAGGGGTACGGGAACAGTTTAGCGGGGGTACGCGTTCTTATGCGAAACATCTTGCAACAAACGAAAATTTCAAAAAATTTTATTTAAAAACAAAGCTAGGCATGAAAATTTACGATTACGTACTTTTCTATTGGCTATTTGTAAAAAATACATTAATTTTTTTATTAATGGCACACAGCATTACGAAAAATTTAGAAAGGGGTCACAAAAGTCATAAGTTTGAAAAACACTGCATTAGGTGAAAAATAATATATATTTTTTTAAACTACGTTGTTTTTTTGAAGGGTCAAAGAAGACAGAAAGTAGAAACATCAATAATTGATAAAGAAAATTATACACTATTTTAAGGGAGATGCCAGTTTAATTATTTTAAATACAGTTCTTGTAATAATTATTATTATTTTAATTTATCAGAAGGAAATTAATATTCGGCTTTTATTCATCAAACATAGCATAAATTTTGAGTTTTTACCAAACTGCGGACAAATTTTCTAGAAATTTCTAATAGGATACTTTACTAGTACATTTTTACATTTCAAATGTCAAAAATAATAAACATTAATTTAAAAACTTGCGTCAATTTCATACATTCGAACAAAAACAAGGAAAGTTAAATTTGATAAATTATCCTGAAATAAATGCAAAGTAGAATAAAAAAAACTTCGTTCATAAAGTAGTTACACATATTCAAAGGAAAAAATAAGGAAACGATTTGCTGATGTTATTTTCAAGAAAGCTTATTAGAGATAAAATATCTAACCTTGTAATAAATTCGAGAAAGTTTAGTTTGTTATATTAGCTGCCTCTTTCCACTTCAATACTATTTGAATGCTATGACTTGAAATTATCAACAGAAAATAAATGTTTAACAACAACGACCATGTTATAAATTGAATTTTTATAATGAGCTTTCATTGTTATTCTAGAAGCTTCGACGAAAAAAAGACTTATAAAATAACTATTTACTCATTAATACAGATAGTCCCCTTTAGGGACTATTCTAAACTACTACGTACAAAAAAAATGGATGAATCAAATGTTGAAAAAGTCGTATTTATCTAATTCGATGTTTCCAGAACTATTCGACCGATTACACTCAAATTTAGAATTTCGTTATGTAAAATTATATACTTTTAAATTATGTAAAAAAAAAATTATACCTTACGATTCAAAATTTTTACAAAATTATTAAATAAAATAATAAATATTTACTGAAAGTTATTTACTGCATGGAATTATCGTTGGAGAAGCGAATTTTATAATAATGTGCAATTATTATTTTTTATTTTATTTATTTATTTATTTTTTAGTTTCCTTATAAAGTTCTCGGGATATGGCGAAGTACACAAAAAATAAAATTAACATTAAGGAGTCCAAACTTTGGACCCTTCTCCTGACCCAACTATTACGACCATATTTCCCAGATTGCGGCTACCCCCTACGATCCGAATCCTTTGAAAAAAGGTATATTTCTTTAGATAAAAACACTTTTGTGTCTGATTTTGTAGCCTAAAACATCGTCTACAGTAGGGATGGGCAAACTACGGCCCGCGGGCCAGCTGTGGCGCGCCGGAAGGTTTTATACGGCCGACGGATAAAATTTTAACTTGCCGATGCGTTGCGAATATAAACAATATACATCCATTTTACATTAGAAAATACAGAATGGCATTTCTTCTTTTCTTTCTTCTTTTTCATATGAACAACTTGAATGTTAAGATGCGATAGAAAAATCATTTCCTTGATGATATCTGGGCCCATCACAAAGCTTTTAAACTGAAGCATAATTTATTTGCCGATAAGAAAGACTTGTCTCATTTCTCGAGGTTAAATTCAATACCCTCAGTATATAAGGAAAAGCTTAAGAATTATGAGGATGGCTTGAAAAAACTTCATTTTTAGTTTCAGGTATCAATATTTCAGTGCCATTCAAACAGAATTAGATATTTTTACCATGTCTTTTAACGTAAATTGTGTTGTAAAACAGTGAGGTCAGATTTGCAGCTTGAATCTGAATCATCATCTACAATCATCTGAAGCAGTTGTTTCTAACCGTGCCAAAGTTAAAGTTTTAAAAATCATTACCAGAAGCTTGTTTCCCAAATTTAATAACTCAAGGACAGAAAATCAGTGCCATGTTTGATTCATCTTATATATGTGAACAAGTGTTTTCAACTATGAACCTTAGAAAAAATAAATTCAGAAGTAGACTAACAGATAAGCATATAGCCTCGTTCCTTTAAATAAGTACACCTCACTTCGAACCTTAATATAAGGAACTTTTAAAAATGGAATCGCAATTTTATTCATCTCATTAAATATTTAAATTAAAACTTGTATATCGTTTCTTTATTTTAGACATTTTTACTTGGCCCACTTAACTTTTCTTTTTCGATTTTTGGCCCTCGACCTGAAAAGTTTGCCCATCCCTGGTCTACAGTAATTAATCACCATATTTGAGATCACCCCTTCGAATCATTAGGATTGAGTCCTAGAACGTGAAGCTCTAATTATTGAATAAAAAATTATTCAGTTTTTTTTTTGTGCACATTGTACATTAAAAAACTATATAATTGGAAAAAAAATCACTGAATCAGTAATGATACGAGCCCTAAGACTGTAAAGAAAGTGACCAATTCACATAGGAAATTGACTGCACTTTCTTGTGCATTTTCTTCAGTTTAGTATTATAAGCGAATGATACGAAACCTTTCTTTTAAATACATATGATTAGTAATATCATAAATGGTTGTAGTCACTATTGAATCATTAAATAGAAAAAATAAATGAAAATGAATTGCATTCGGTCACTTTTTATATTTTTAGACTCCAGTATCATCACTGAATATTTGCTCCGAAAGGATGATCGTCTTGGGAATGTTCTAAAGTGCATCATAAGCTCATTTAATTAAAAAAAAAAAAGGATTAAAAAAAGAATAGTTCTATAAAATAGATATTTACCAAATTTTGCTTTATGTCATAAGCTGATATAAATTAAAAAGGAACAAAAAGCAGTTTTTTAAGATAAATATTAACTTATTGAACTCTATCGTCTCTTTGTGAGACAGTTTTAAAATCTCATATAAATCGCATCGTAATCTCATATAAATTTTTTTTTTAAAAGTTGTGGATAGATATTTACCCATTGATGTTGCTTATTTCTTCTTGAAACATCATAGGCTCATATAAATTAAATTCATCATAGACTCATATGAATTTAAAAAGACAGAAAAAAAAGACTGTTTTATAGGAAAAATATTTATCCGCTGGAACTGGTTTTCTTTTCTTTGGATTGTTCCATAACGCTTCATAAGCTCATATAAATTTTAAAAAAATACAAAAAATATATATATAAAATTTTATAAGATAAATTTTTACTCGTGATGTTTATCGTCGCTTCCTGGGACTGTTCCATAACGCATCATCAGCTCATATAAATTAAAAACAGATAAAAAAAAACAGCTTTATAATATAAATATTTACCCATCGATGCTTATTATTCCTTCTTAGGACTATAATACATCATAATTTTGTGCAAATTAAAAAAGATTTAAAAAAAAACAGTTTTATGAAGTAATTATTTACTTATTAATGCTGATTGTACTTTTTTGGGGACTGATCCTCAATGCATCATAAGCTTGTGTAAATTCAAAGAGATTTTTTAAAAAATAGTTCTATAAGATAAATATTTACCCATTGATAATTATTGTTCTTTATATTATTATTGTTAATTATTATGATAATTATTGTTAGGACTGTTCTATAATGCGTCGTAATCCTTCATAAATTAGCTTTTTTTGAGGGAACTAAACCGCATTTGCGCTACATAGAGAAGAAAACTACGAAAATCTCCCACGGTTAGTCTGACGGAAAGAGGACTCTAACCCATGATCCATCTACACCTGAGGATATTTTTTGTCAACGCTGTTGTCGGTGCGGAATTTGTATCGACTAGCTATCGCTGGGATTCGAACCAGGTCCACGTCTTTGGAAGGTGAGCGCTCTACCCTGTGAGCCACCACGTCTCTGCAAAATGTTATTGTAAATGACGATTTGAGCTCTGGTGAGTTACAGCCATTGTAATTCCTTTCTCTCCCTCCATTTTTAACAGTTTTCTGGCGCAAGAAAATAATGAAATATGGAACAGGTCTTCAAAATTTAGTTAAAGACTTTTGAATCCAAGTGAATTTCGACTGGTTTTGATGAATGTGGACAAAACACTATGAACTTAGCACTGCTACGATTCGCAAGATATCGAGATTAAACGCGCCACGGGCCGCGAACAATTTTTAAAAAAAAAGAAAAAAAGAATGAACTTTTTACAGAGTCTGATTTTAATTCGAAAACACTCCGGATTTCTATAAAATGGTTGAAAACAAAATTCCGTTTTGGTTTTTCTTGCTTTGGTGGGAATGGATTTTCATGAATGGATATTTCCATTCGTTAGTTCTTATTTATTCTAAATTCTCACGTTATTCAAGAATGACCGATTGAAAAGGTTCGTTGTTACGCTATAAATTACTGAGCTTTGAATCCTCTAGCTTTTATATATTCTGAAAGAAGAAGAAAAAAAAAAAAAACACTAAAGAGGGAAACAAACTCATTAGTTATTAAATATTCTGTGTACAAAGCATGCACAATAGAAATAAATCTTCAACGTTATGATCATTTTAAGCGCATAATATTGCACGAAAGAGTTGTGGAATCTGAAATATTAATAAAACTTTTTTTTTATTTTATCTTATAACCGGCGTTAAATTCTGCCCCAAATCTGAGTTAGTCATCAACTCCGTAGTCTTGTAATTTTGAATCCAACATTGAAGACAAGGGAAACCAAGCATTGGGGCAAATTAGCCATCGTTGAGGTTTTTTAACGGAACGAATCAGCATTTGCGTTACATGGAGAGGAAGACCTCTAAAGCCTCCAATGTTAGCCCGATGGCCAATGGATTTGTATCTGAGGATATTTTTACGTCAGCACTGTGGTCGGTGCGAACCCGGAGCAGAATTCATATCAACCGGCCACCGCTAGGATTCGAATGCGGGTCACCTCTTTGAGTGGCGAACGCTCTATCCTCTGAGCCCTCGTGACTCTTTTGAAACTTTAATAAATTCATAAACAAACAGAATGGAGTATTTTGATTAAAATTTTAACTAAATATTATTATAAAGAAATCACTTAATAAAATTAAAGTGATTGCTAAAACGAAAAAATATGTATTACTCTTTAATATTGAAAATAATAATAATAATTAAAAATAATAATAATTACTACATCGTAAATTTTAATTTGAGACTTTCCCCTTTTCCTTTATTTCCAGAAAAAAGTAAATTATCTTTTTAAATATATATCTGGAGAGGAATATCAGAGCGAAAATCTAAAAATCAGGTCACATAAGAACGAAATGTTTTTTATCAGGCAAATACGAATCCTGCAAGTTCCTTTTTTCCGAAAAATAAATTATCTATTTAAATGTATAAATTCGCACTAATTTAATTTTTTAAAAATATTGAACTTGGAAAAATAATCTAATTCTTAAAAAGATTAAAGAAGGTATAATTCAATTGTTAAAAAAATATGGAAATTTTTATTTACTAAATTATTGAAAATATTCCAACTAAACCTATTAAATTTTA
Source organism: Parasteatoda lunata (assembly GCA_949128135.1). NCBI lineage: Eukaryota > Metazoa > Arthropoda > Arachnida > Araneae > Theridiidae > Parasteatoda > Parasteatoda lunata. Next base: position 27,546,756 of record OX421979.1, read on the forward strand.
CCTACTAATTGTCCGATTATCAAATGATTAAAATTAACAAACTTTCAATTGTTAATAAGATAGTTAACGAAATTTAATTGTTGAAATAACGAGCATTTTTTACAATGTTTTATTTTGTTTATTTATTTTTAATTTGGTATATTTTTGCGATTACTATTGAATTTCAGCACACTTTTCTCCGTTACGTATCTATACCAAATTTTATAACATCTGTCGGTTTCTAGAGACAATACTTTTTCGGATTACTTTTGAGCATACATCAAATCAAATATTGATACTTGATTTGTGCTTGATTGATGTGTGCTTTTAGACCATCATAAATCTGGAAGTACCCGTTTTTCTTTTAGACTTATGACAGAATTGTACTTCTAGAATTATGAATGTGATGGCACAAATATAAGAAATATAATCCAAAGTATTGGTACTTGAGTACAAGAGTAGGATATGAAAATCACGTAACAAATAAGGTATCACTAATGCCAATTTTAATATTTATTAAACTTCTGCTTACTTGTTGAATTTGTGTTCGCTAGTTTGATCACTTTTTCTGAATTTATTTTCACTAGTTTGATTACTTTGTTGAATTTATGCTTGCCAGTTTAATCACTTATTGAATTTCTACGCTCTTGTTAGATTATTTTTGCTCTTTATACCATGCAAATTCGTATCATTATTCCGGCGACTTACTTACGTATAGCTTAAAAATAGGATATAATTTTAACGCACTAAATCATAACAGTTAACTCTTTGGCGCACATAGGGAAACCGGTATCCCCTTTAAATACTTTTTTCTTATGGTATAATTGCAAACAAAAATATACTTTGGTATTTTTTCATTTAAAAAAAAAACAGACTAATTGATACTAAAAATAATTTGTTTGATCAATGGAATTATATTTGTACTATAAAATTTAAAATTCAAGAAAGTTAGTAAGAATTTTTTTTTCATTGATATTCAAAAACGCATCAATAATAGATTTTGTAAATTAAAGAGATTTCAACAATGAATCTTTTCTCATATATCAAAATAACTGCAAAGAAGTGCAAATTCGAAAAATTATTGTTAGGAAGTAAGCCGTGTTTGGAAGATTTTAGTTTTAGTACAGTAAAAGGCACCGATGTCTTATGCCGTATTTTATAACCATAAAGTATTAAAACTATAAATATAATATTTTTCACTTATTTTGATCTAAATCAATACAAAAAAAATATCAAAAATATGTTTAATAAAAATTTTGCGTTAAAGGGTTAAAATATGTTGCAGATTTATTTGTTTAATCTAGAGCAGGGGTTTCCAACTTACATGAGGCCGGGGGCCGTCAGGGTGAAACCCCTGATCTAGAGTAAAAGACAAAGTATTGTAATGCATTTAATTTGCTCATTGGATCCTAAATTCTAACGTAATTGAACAACTAGATATTTATTTGGAAATAAGAAAACAAAACAAAAGAAGAAGAAAAAAAACACAATTCATGAACTCGATGTGAAATAACACGTTTTTGTGAAATTTAATACACGCTAGGTAATTTTAGATTATCACAAAAGTTTCATAATCCGCATGGATTACCTCTACGAACAATGACTGTTACAGGGCTAATCAAAGATAAAAGTGTTTTGTGTATCTTTCACTAAAATGTCTGTGATTTGCAACCTGAATATCTTTTATTGTGTTACTAGAGCAGATCTGTCTAGAATCGACAACACAACGAATACGAACCTCTTATGCTCATCCAAGCGTTCTACATAACCGGTTATACACACCCACTTTAGATTATTTTAATTATTCTAGCTCATCAAGCTTGAAGACAATTGTTTCTAGCAGATTTTAAAAAAATGAGTCAAAATTTCTTAATACTGGTAATTTGTATCATTATTCTAGTGGAGTATCCACGTATTGCTTAAACAGGAGATTATTTTAACATACTTGGTAATTTTAACACACTTGATAATTTTAGCAATAACTAAAGTAACTCTACTGTTTTAAATTTTATTAAGAGAAAAAAGCTGTGCATTGTTTTGCTTTTTATATACTTTTATTTACACTACAGTGTGCCACAAAAAACGCATAAAATCTTTTCTATAAATTCTTAAATAATACACTTTTTGTCAACAATTTTACAAAACGTGTTATAAATTGATAAAGATACTGCAGATAAATAGCTAAAAAAATAAAGCAGAAAAAATATTCACATTTTGACGCATTTCAACTGCTACAAAAGTTTAAGCACATAAGTCAATATTTATTCTGAGAAAATAAAATACCGAATTTTAATAATTAATTTGATAAAATTTTTTAATCAATTGGAACGCGTAGTTTTCCATTGAAAGGACAAGATTTAGCATGTTTTCTAAATCGATATTCAACTAACTATAATATTTTAATGTCTTCTTTCGATTGCAGTACAAGTAAGTACAGCTTTCCGTTCTCATATACAGCTCGTGCTACTACATGCCAAACATTTTTTTACTGGTTTAGACCAAGGTTAAATAGGGGAGGGTAGTTTAAGATGCTGTATTTTTAACTCTAAGCCATTATTTTATGGACGTAGATATTCTAACATTGCTTTTTGGAAAACCCACTTCGGCCCACCTAATAGACATCTCTAAGCTGACGTCACTTCACTTACCTGTCCACTGGAATTCCACCAATGATATGTCAGTTATAGATAGCAACCAATAAGAATACGTTTCTATCGAAATGTAATATGAATCGTTTAATAGGAATGGGGCAAACAACAATTGTTTGATACACTCAAGTGATATAGTTCACCCTCTGTCCTGGAAATCTCTATATATCTCAGAAAGGTAGCAATTGCCTATCTATTGTATTTCAATAGTCAGTTCAGGTTTTAAATAGCTAACTGATTTGGTCATTATATCCAAAGGAGCTCCGAACCATTAACGAAGCACTCCCCCCCCTCAGTCTAGATAGTTTAGATAGTCTAAATAGGGTCCCTCCTTAGGCTAGATAGGATCTGTAAAAGATTGTCCGATTAAACCCCTAATTTTAAGCCTTCAGCCTAAATAGAGCCTGAATAAGTTTTCCGTTTTCACCGCTAATTTTCAGCCACTATTCGGCCTAAATAGAGCCTATGTATAAACTTTAGACTCATCTAATGCCTCACGCATTTTGCAATCACCACCCTTAGTATACATTTATTTATAGTGCTTAACTATTATTATTTTGGTGCTTATTAAATATAAATCATGTCTATGGCAATTTGATAATAATTATTAAATGAATTTTAAAAAAAATTTGTTTATCATAAATTATCACATTTGTTTATTAAAGAATACCACTTTTACTTCTGATCTTTAAATTTAAAATGTAAGCAGATTTTAAATGGAAAATAATCTAATATTCGAGAATTATTCAAAAATAATAAAAAAAAATTAAATATTTTTTTATTTTCAGTAATAAGCAGAACCGACTTTGACTCATGCTGATGACAGCTGAAGATATATGGACCTTTTTTTTAAATTTTGTTGTCTATGAATTGTTTATCCATTAACAACAGTCAGCAGAAGCAAATAGTAATTTAGAACGATTAAGTTTAGGGCCAGGATTAATCAGAATATCATATTAAACCTATTTATTTAATTTTTACATTCGTGTTCATCTTTTAGTTTCATATTAACTTTAATTTGGAACTAATGTTTAATTCTAACACTTTTTCACTGTGCGAGCTACAAGCTGTTTTACTTATAAGAATAATTTTCAAAAGTCAACTCTGAACCCTTAGAGAGCATTTAAAATGTAAACAAGAGGGGTATTTTTGGAAATTAAAATTTATTATTATAACCTGTATAAATATATATTTCGGAAGAAGTTAGGTCATATTTTAATGTTTTAATTTCAGTAGTTTATCCACAAGTAGAGTCTCGGTCTGAGGTGTGAATTGTGGTTTTATCTAAATTTTGAGTTGTATATATTCTGTTCATTTTATAAAAACAATGGACATAGGTCAATCGTGTGAGTCAAACTCTCAAAGAACAGAGTTTGCAATATCACCATTCAATGCAACTCAGCCTAAAGCTGCTAGAGAATATGAAGAAACAATAAATCAACTAAAAAATGAGAATTTCGATCTGAAAGTAACATTATTTTTATGTGAAGAAGCACACAAGGAAACTTACCACGTCGAAGGGAGTTATAATGATGAAAAAGAGGATTGTATCCAAATTATTGTAAATTTAAAAAGTGAAGCAGAAGTTTTAAAAAAGGAGTTAAGGGAAAAAGAAGAAAAATTACAAAGTGTCATTGAGGAATGTTCAGAACAAGTTGAGAAACATAAAGCAATGTTACTAGAAGCGCGGAAAGAAATAAATGAGCAGAAAGAATTTATAGGAATACTAGAACAGCTCCCAACAATTAACGATTTTAACGAGGTCAGTGCACAGTATTCTGAAATGGTTAGTGAAAGCGAAAACATGAAAAAATTTTTAGCTAAAAAAGACCAAGAAATTAAAAAAGCTAATCTAGAGTCAAAGATATTACAGGACAAAATCGTACTTTTGAGCAGAAAAGTTAAGCTTAGAGATGAAGCAATCAAACGGTGTGCTCTAAAGTTTCATGAAGAAACTGACCACATCCCCGAGCATCTCAGACCAATTATCAAATATTCTATAGAGGCTGCTGTGAACAATGATGTATCAGAACTCATTTCTGCAATGGAAGACTTAAAAATGTCTCTAACTGAGAAGGTGTATACACCAGTACCATCAAATCTTCAAAGTGCTTACGTAGGAGATTTCCTGGCAAAGAATTCTTCACCTGTGCATTCAATTGGAACAATAGAAAACTCACTTGAGAAAAATGATTTGTATGCTAGAAATGTTAACTTAGTTCAAACGATCCAAAGAGATTTGAACCAATCAGAAACAGCTTCTTCTACTGAACCTAATGGTTATCATAGCAAAAAGGTTCAATGTAATTTAGGAACACAAGGTATTGTGCCTAGTGAAAGTGATTTAGAAATATCATATAAAAGTGAAACTTATGTTGAAACAATCTTAGAACTAGAGAATGAAAACGATAGTTTGGTACAAAAGAGTGAAGAAAGCATATTAAATATTGAAAATTTTACAACAGCTTTTTTAGAAATAAAAGAAACAGAGCGAGAACTCCATGACAAATTAGGGGAAGCTTACACAAAAATAAATTATCTAGAAGAAGAACTTGAAAATAAACAAAATTTACTGGACTTGGAGATTGATGTGCCATTTGTCAGCTCAGCGGATAAAGCATCTCAGTATGACTTAGTAAATCAGACTGAGAGTTTGATACAAGAAATTAATTCAGGAATTATTCAAAACTTAACTGCAAGTATTTCTGATTTAGAAAAAAAAGAACGAGAACTCAAAGACCAGTTAAGCAAAGCTATGTCAAAAATCAAGAGACTTGAACAAGAGTTGAAAATCAAAGATTGTAAGTAAAACTCTGACGCCAAATAAAATACTCTCACTAATTGTGTTTTTTGCAGTTTTTATTTTATTGCATCTATATCCACTTTAAGTATGAAAATGATGTGAGTGTATATGAAACTCTTGAGGGATTTGGTGCAAGAGAAAGATAAGTCCAGATTTGCAAAGTGCTTGCAATCATTCCGTTGCATCAATATTCACTTATTGAACCATTATCCACACTAAAGACAAAGAGAATGTGAATGTATAGTATTAAACAATTGAGGAATTTTGATGCGTGGACAAAAGTAAGTCCAGGGTCACAAAGTGTTCAACGGAATAATGTAAGGAGCCAAATAAAATTTAAATGAAGAAAAAAAAAAACAGAAAGAAAGAAAACAATAGGTTTAGTCAGATTATCATACCACACGGGAAAGGAATAGTGTAACATTTGTACCCGGTTCTTGCATTGTTCGGAACAACTATATTGCTCTCAGCCAAAAATGTATTCAAAATTTTTTGAAAATTTGAACACACACCAAGCTTATTAACCAGGTTCCTTATTCCAAACCTCTTAATTATGCCCATTATAAAACAGCTTCATTACTTCATCTCAATAATAACTACGGACATTTTAACGGTAAGTTACCTCGTTTTTCCAGAAGAGATTTTATAAAAGTACGTACTTAAAACTAAACGTACATAAAAATGTAGTTTTTTACCATCATTAAAACTTATATGGTATTTCTTTATTACGAATAAAATAAATTCTTAATAAACATTAGATCCCTGTTAATAAGTGTATTCTCAGAAGTAAACTATGAACATAAACGACTGTAAAACAAAACTTTCTTTATCACTTTTAAAACAATGCTTAAAACAACCACTCACTAATATCAGATGCTAAGAATTCTATCCCATAATCATGAAAAAATTCTTGGGCATTGTTTGAAAAGCTTACGATCGAGTATAAAGAAAAAAAAATATATGAAAGGCTTTCACCATTTTTTCTATTCAATTTCACTATCTAATTTTGGTTTGAAAACATTTGAAAGCGTTAGATATTAGTGTCATTACGAATTCTTACATAATGTCACGTTGAACATAACTTTTGCTCTTTTTATAATGACTTTTTTGTTTTTTGTGCAACGTCAACAACGTGAGAAAATAGAAAAAAGAGGAACAATTGAAAATAAATCTTGAGTTCGCTGTATAGAACTATCAGGCAAACATTATGGCCAATTGTAAAACATCCTATTTAAAAATACACGTGTGCTTCCTTCTATTATTTTGCGTTCTTCATTTTGTTCCGGCAATTTATCTGATAGTAACTTGAAATGATGCTCCTCCGAAAATGTAATTCGATGGATTTATTTATTTGAAATTTTCATGGAATGGACTTATTTGATTTTAAACTCTAAGTCGAGAATTTCTGATGCGATGACTAAATGGACCACCTTGAATAACTGTTGATCTAATAACCGGATCTTCGCGTTCTATTTCGAAAACATCGTAATTTTAAAATTCGATTTCTCAGGAACTATTCGATTAATTTCTCTCGAATTTTATATTTTGGCATCTGAAGTTGCATTCTTCGAAATGATGTAAAAAACTGTATGCCTTACAGTGTAAAATGTTTTCGATAATTATTAAATAAAATAATTAAAAATATTAAATATTTACAAAAATTTATATTTTGCTTGGAATTATCTTTGAATAGACACACTCCAATAATTGCGTGCATAAAGTTTTCAATTCACTTAAAAAGTTTTCGAGATATGGTGAAATACACAAAAAAGTAAAATTATCTTTAAAGGGACATAACTTTGGACCGCTCTCCTGACCAAACTATTGGGGCCATATTTCTTAGGTTGCGACGACCCCCTACATTTTGGTGGTCAGAAATCATAATCAGTCGAAAAAAGGCATATTTGTTCAGCAAAAGTAAGTTTTTGTGCCTAATATCGTAACTTAAACTATCATCTGCCCTAATTAGTTGGTATATTTGATGTCACCCCCTCGAATCATTAATATTCACTCCCTGAACGTGAAAATACGATCATTAAATCTAAAGTTATTTAGGGAATAATCCGTTTTTTTCTTTTGTGCAACGTGCAATACGCAAAATATAAAAATATACGCAGTTAATAACTTTAAACGTACTTTCTCTGAATAATAAACATGTCTTCTTTTTTTTATGGATTTAGATGTATGAATCGTCAAATATTGGGCTATATTTTCCGAAAGCTGCTTTTACTCTTTGCATATTTCGGCATAACTGGCAAACTTTTAAACCGAAAAAATTTTGAAAGCAATTAAAAAAAATTTTCATCTAAAGATAATACTTGTACAAAGTAACTTGTTATAGTTAATTACTATTTTGTTTACTAATAGACGGAAAAAAATATTGATTATAGGGTATACAAATCTTTACATTATTTGAAAGAATATAACTTTAAAATAGCAAAATACTAAATATGAACAAAATTGAATAATAAATTAGATTGCGGAATAAATTGATATTCAATATTTATTGTCTACCATATATGTATTTTAAATCAATAGATTCATGTTCTGAAATCCTAAACTATAAATCAAACTATATTCGCGATCGCAACGAACTATAGGGGGCGTTGTTGTATGTGCCGAATCCCTGCGATTTCCATGAACAGTCATTCAGTTACACTGGAGACGTCTTTAATGTAGCATGTAGCATTGTAACGTTCCATCTTTATTGTGGCTGATTAAATTTAAAAAATAAAAATGTTTGTTTTCTTTCTTATGCAAACGAAAACAAAATGGTATCTCTTTTTTTTTTAGAGAAGGAGCATCCAGAACACATCGGAAAAATATTTGTAAATAAAGAGAAAAAAATAGGTATATTCTTATAAGAGTTCAAACCTAATGCCTGAGAAATAGTTTTACTTAATTCAATGGTATAACATGAAAGGCCCATTTAAATTTTAACGTAAAATAAAGAATGCTTACGAAACAAAAAAAACAAAAAGAATCATTCTTTTTTTTGTCGCCATTTTTTAGTGTTACGAAATTGCGTCTTTGGGACTTGCCAAAAACAAAACAAGATGCAATTTTATTTTTTTAGGAGCGAAATATTTTATGGAGTGAAATATAAAGAAAATGTACCAATGTCCATAACATGAAACTTTATCTTAGTAAACGTCCGTTTTGGAAATGTTATTTCATTTTGAATCTTATTTATTAGAGTTCATAATGGCTATAGAATCAGGTGAGAGAAAAGTTTGTTTTGAATCTATGCTAAACTCTATATCGGCCCATTTTCCACCGAAATCCGATTGACTACTTTGATTTTAAACAAAGTGTTTCATTTTAAGATTTTTTCCTAAAATTTTAAGTGTAGATTGGCGGCACATAAAAATCTGCCAAATCTGTAGCTGTGGTTAATGCGTAAGTATCGAATTTTTCTTCCATACTTTTCTGAATCATATTACTTCAAATATTAGAATATGCAAGAAGTATACATAAACTCATAATTTAATACCATTTAATTTTTCAAAAAAAGTATTTTGACAACAATTTTATCAAAAAATTATAAACTGAAAAACGTAAAATAAAGAATTCTTAGGATAAAATCGATTTTAAAAATTCCTCATTTTTCAATAAAAACTTTCGTATTGTTTCTTTTTTTAATTTTTATAGTATTTAATCAGACGTAAAAAAACCATTTTGTAGAGAACGATCATCAAGTAAGAAAAAAATTATTTACAAGCAAATTTTTTATTATAAAAGTCATAACACTTACCTATATACTTTATAAGTCCGGAGAATTCCAAAATGATATGTTCTTTGTTTGAAAACTTTATTCTCAAATAATATATACATAGTTTATCCCTTCATTACTTTTAGGTAACATACCACACATCAAAATTTTATAATTGTAAGATCTCGATATGAATTTTAATATGTAGCTTAAAAACAGAATAGCTGAATTCTAGTGGAAATTCCTTTAAAACTAAAAAACACTTACCAAGAAAACGATAAAAAATTTCTTTATAATCAGCACAAAAGATACTTTTTCAAATAATTCGGATTATTCTTTATTGTTGTTTTCTGAATTATGTAGATACAGAAATATATACTATTCTATGAAGAAGAAGAAGAATATTCTATAACTATTGCAGTTCTGTATGGAATTCATTGGAGCACATTTATTCATTGGAATGACGAAAGCAATGTTGACTTCATTTTAACTTGTAATGAATTGAAGACAGAAAAATTATTTTACCGCAATACACACATCTGTAACAGCAAGTGATCATGAAATCATGTTATGTTGTTGGTAATAGAAAGGTAAAAATTATTGAGAAGTTGTTCTTCAAATGCTTGGCGTGTTCTGCTTCAATGTTTGGCATGTTCTGATTAGTTTTTTCAAGAAGTTTTACCTTTTCTTTAGGGAAAGTTTGCTTCTTTTTTGATGCTAAAAAAATGGCGTCCGTCATTGCCAATGGTTATGTGGGAACTAATGCCCGATATTTACAGTCTCTCGCTAGATGGCGTACTCGAGCGTTGCGATCGCGAATTGATTGATTGATTTTACTCAAGTGCCATATTTCAGCCTCTGGTTGTACCTTTATGATTTACATTAATTTTATGCTAATGACAACCTAAAAAATATGGAAATTAATGAGAGGAAACTGGATCTTACCAAGTGATTTTTCAACTAATAAAAATGTGCCAAAAACATTGGAAAACATATTTTTATATTCGCGATCGCAACGCTGATGAATTCCATACAGAATTGTAATAGTTATAGAATATTCTTCTTCTTCATAGAATAGTATATATTTCTGTATCTACATAATTCAGAAAACAACAATAAAGAATAATCCGAATTATTTGAAAAAGTATCTTTTGTGCTGATTATAAAGAAATTTTTTATCGTTTTCTTGGTAAGTATTTTTTAGTTTTGAAGGAATTTCAACTAGAATTCAGCTATTCTGTTTTTAAGCTACATATTAAAATTCATATCGAGATCTTACAATTATAAAATTTTGATGTGTGGTATGTAACCTAAAAGTAATGAAGGGATAAACTATGTATATATTATTTGAGAATAAAGTTTTCGAACAAAGAACATATCATTTCAGAATTCTCCGGACTTATAAAGTATATAGGTAAGTGTTATGATTTTTATAATAAAAAATTTGCTTGTAAATAATTTTTTTCTTACTTGATGATCGTTCTCTACAAAATGGTTTTTTTACGTCTGATTAAATACTATAAAAATTTAAAAAAGAAACAATACGAAAGTTTTTATTGAAAAATGAGGAATTTTTAAAATCGATTTTATCTTAAGAATTCTTTATTTTACGTTTTTTAGTTTATAATTTTTTGATAAAATTGTTGTCAAAATACTTTTTTTGAAAAATTAAATGGTATTAAATTATGTGTTTATGTATACTTCTTGCATATTCTAATATTTGAAGTAATATGATTCAGAAAAGTATGGAAGAAAAATTCGGTACTTACGCATTAACCACAGCTACAGATTTGGCAGATTTTTAAGTGTCGCCAATCTACACTTAAAATTTTTGGAAAAAATATTAAAATGAAACACTTTGTTTAAAATCAAAGTAGTCAATCGGATTTCGGTGGAAAATGGGCCGATATAGAGTTTAGCATAGATTCAAAACAAACTTTTCTCTCACCTGATTCTATAACCATTATGAACTCTAATAAATAAGATTCAAAATGAAATAACATTTCCAAAACGGACGTTTACTAAGATAAAGTTTCATGTTATGGACATTGGTACATTTTCTTTATATTTCACTCCATAAAATATTTCGCTCCTAAAAAAATAAAATTGCATCTTGTTTTGTTTTTGGCAAGTCCCAAAGACGCAATTTCGTAACACTAAAAAATGGCGACAAAAAAAGAATGATTCTTTTTGTTTTTTTTGTTTCGTAAGCATTCTTTATTTTACGTTAAAATTTAAATGGGCCTTTCATGTTATACCATTAAATTAAGTAAAACTATTTCTCAGGCATTAGGTTTGAACTCTTATAAGAATATACCTATTTTTTTCTCTTTATTTACAAATATTTTTCCGATGTGTTCTGGATGCTCCTTCTCTAAAAAAAAAGAGATACCATTTTGTTTTCGTTTGCATAAGAAAGAAAACAAAAATTTTTATTTTTTAAATTTAATCAGCTACAATAAAGATGGAACGTTACAATGCTACATGCTACATTAAAGACGTCTCCAGTGTAACTGAATGTACTAGTTCATGGAAATCGCAGGGATTCGGCACATACAACAACGCCCCCTATAGTTCGTTGCGATCGCGAATTGAAGTAATTTTCATATTGGACGTTTCGGATTCCTATCGTAAAGAAACGTATTCCTATTGGTTACTATCTTTAACTGATCAATGATTGATCATTAATGGATTGCTAGTGAACGGATAAGTGAAGTAACGTCACCAAGACATCTCTATTGTTCTCTTGTAAAATATTTTGGTATCCCTAATTTAAAGGTATTTTTCGGTAATAATTATTTTTTTTACTTTACTTTGCTATTATTACGTTTTTAACTTAGATTGCTTTTAGTAGCAAGTAAAGACAAGTGATTTTAAGGATATAATTTAAACTTTCGTAGAAAGAAAAAAAAAACAGTTTTATGCTAAATAACTTCAACTATTGCGAAGCAATCATCGGTGTTGGTAAGCGACAGCGAACAGTGTATTGAAAGGAATTGAAATTCTAACATTCTCTAACAAAAATTGTCTTCTTATTTTTGATTAAAACAAAGAAAATGTAAAATGCCATGCGTGAAAGAGGTAAATGAAATAATTTTTAAATAAATTAAACAACATTTTTGAACAAGAAAAAAATAAAAACACTTTGCTCTTAAGAATGTAAACAATAGTAATTTCAAGGAAATGTCAATCACCGCTCTTTTAAATATATACAAACGATAGTGAAGTTATAAATGAAGCATCTGTCGAAAAAAAGTTTCCTCTGAATTTGGGTCATTGCCGGGTCGCACTTATTTTCAGTGGCGCTCTTGACTGATATAAATGTTCTCATTCTAAACTTCGAGAAAATGCATATCGAAGATTTAGGGCGCTTCAGTGTCAGAATTTCTAAACGAAAAATATGACAGATAACTTTTAAATAGGAGTCTGTATTATATTTTGCAGAATTCCTTACAAAAAGATGTACTGTTAATTCGTTGTAAGTATTTCAAGGACGTTTTAATATCCATAAACCATTTACCGAAGTATTCAAAGAATTATAGTAATCAGGCAGTCTATGTTTAAGAATACTCTGTAATGATAATGATAATGAATCGGAAAACCATGTGATGATATTGATGGAAGTAATGAAAAATCATTTCATAATTTCGGCAGCCGTGTTCAACTCAATGTTCTCCAACAAGAACCGATGTAGGTTGAAATAGCTGGGAGAAAAAACTGAAAAATTAATTTTATAAGTATTCTTTTAACTCATGAAACGTTTTTTCACAAAACTAATTATCGAAAATGCACTGTAAAAAATTCCGGTAAAAAGTACAGGGACTCAGGGTGCCTGATTTCTATTTTTTTTTATTTTTTATTTTCCTTACCAAAAAATACATTTTTACCGAAACTTGTTTTGGAACAAAAAATCTGTTGTACCGTAAAAATTTCGGTATAATATTTTAAGGTAAAAATAAATTTTACAATAAAATGGGTTCTACGGATGATTGATCCAAAATGCTGGTACTTTATACCGTTATTTGATCCGGAATTTTTTCCAGTGTGTTTAAATACCTCATTAGAAATTCTCTTTACATTAAAAATTCATTTTTTCAATTTATATGCAGTTTTCTTTTTTATAATTCCGTTTAAATTGTATCCTTAAAAAATTTTAATAACTATATATTAAGTACTTAATACAATGTTCAATTTAAATTTAATTAATATAAATTCCAATATATATATATATATATATATATATATATATATATATATATATATATATATATATATATATATATATATATATATACATATTATTAGATACTCCTAGGCTTTTGAATCTTAATCTAAAATGCGTGTTTTAATTTATGCACTATTTTAAAATTTCATTTAAAAAAAAAAAAAAAAAACAGAAATAATCAACTCACGGACCAAGTCTTTGACATGCCTTTTCTAAGGACCTGTTATCTATTGAAATATCACTTTTTTGCAAATAATCTTCAGAACTGTTCTGAGTTGGTTATTCATGACTGTCAAGTTTTCTAGCGCTCTCTATACTTGCTACCGAGACGTGCTTAAGTGTTTTCTTTAAAAATTCTGCACCAAAGATTGGATTTTTATTCAATTTAAATAAGATTTTTTTAAAAATTCTTTTGGCGTTTAATGATAAAAACTCTGATGAAATGTATAAAAAATATAAATATTATTGAACAACAATAATACAATTAAAATTTATTTAGTTATTGCAAACTAATTACTGAATAAATGTTGTCAGTAATTTTTTTTTAATCAAGCTGAAAACCGCAATGAATTATAAAGACAGAGAACGTGTATGTTAAATGAAAAGTAAATTAATTCAGATCAGAAAACATTTTTAAAAATAAATTATTCTGGACAGAATAAGTCTTTATTTTTTTTACACGTAGATACACTAACTACATATTTAATAAGATAATCGTTTTAAAAAAAAAAATAACCGTGCAAAACTATAACAAAAAAAAAAATTAACTGCAAAACAGAATTCCGATTTGTGTCGATACTTTGCATTAGTTTATTGACAAAATTAAATAGGCTTGCTTCGGCTTCTCACTTCGGCTTCTCTTGCTTCGGCTTCGCATTTTGGATCATATCTTTTTTTATAAATTTCTACAAAAGTTTTATAGATATCACCAATTTGGAAACTTTAAGTTAGTAATGGATAAATTTAACTTAATAGCTTCAACATTTTCCATTTTGCATTCTTACCTGATGCCACAGAAAGGTTTGATATTTTTTTCCTGTTTGTTTAAAAGTGTTGTCGTTTCTAATGCTGCTTGCCAGTACTAGCAAGCCTGCATGGTTAAACCCGGGTGAATTTAAGGCATAGGATGCGTTTCTTGTTTTTCAGTGACGCCACTCTGTCCAAGAATACTACTTCTAACACACACACACGTCACAGTCCGTTTCCATTCATTCATTCATCCACAGATCGTACTTTTGACCTGAACCAGAGAACGATCAATCTGCAATTCAGCAACCCCAGTGGTTTTGATTTATTACAGGAACTTGCAGGACATTATGACCCGGCAGATTTAACGCGAACCAGTCATCATTTAACTACACGGATCAGCATTTATTACAAACTTCGGCCAGCAGGGATCGAACTCACTACCTCTTGGACATGGGCCCAACGCCATACCAACTAGTTTATATACGAAGGTTATAGTTTTTAAAGACAAAAAGCGTTAGTAATCTAATCCATTATAAGTTGAAAAAATTTTCCGACGCTGCATTGTGGGTCGTCATAAATTTTGCCCAAATTGAAAAATATTCATTGATTTGAATTTAGATCGAAAATTGCATCGATTTGGTAATTTTATTTTAGATTTAATATTCTTTTGTACATTGAAGCCATTAGCAAGTTTCTCAGAATATTTTATTTTTTCCGCTGCTAAAGTTTCCTAACCCCTTAAATTGGAACCTTAAAAATTTATTCATGAAATCTTAAGACAATATTAGAGGAGCTAATTTTTCTGACAAGGCAGGAGAGTTTAAAAATCATCAAAAAAATTCTTAAGCAAATATTTTTTTTTCAGAATCTAACTTCACAATTTATTATAATATATTGAAAAGAATTGAGATTTTATAAATTATTCCACCTTGTTCATTAAATGAATACAAAAAATAAACATTTCAAAAAATAAATAAATGTATAAAATAAATGATCTAGAATGACCATAAATAGAAAAATGAAGTCAGGAATTGATAAGTTTTTAACGGAAGACGAAAATTCTTCGGTGAATCATCTCTAGGATTTCCTGTTATCATCTAATCACATGAGGAGAAATAACGTCAATGCTAAGAATTGCGCTGTCTGACTTCTCTTTTTTTTTTTTTTTTTTTTTTTTTTTTTTTTTTCAGAATAGATTTCCGGAAAATATTCAATTTGAAAGCAGAAGAAACTGAGTGGAAAAAGGAAAATATATTCATTTTATTATTATACGCAAAGTATATTTTTGTTTCTAGTTTTTAGAGAACGTTCTAAAAATGTTTAATCAATTTTCCCCAGGGTTTTCACGAGAATGATTTAATTGGAATTCCATTAAAATGATTCATTATTAAAGGAATAATAATTTAAAATCATTTTACTCTTAAATTGTTTAAGCCTAACATTCAGATTAACATTCTAACATTTAGATTAGTTTTATTCGGAATCAGATTCACTTCACAGACTTCATATTGCAGATTCAGCCCATTTGACATTCATATTACCAAAGATCATTGTTTCCTAATTATTATTATTATCAACCAATAAAAACTGACGAAACCGATTTTCGAATTCCAACGACAAAAAAAAAAAAAAAAAAAAAAAAAAAAAAAAAAAAAATAGACAGAGATAGTTTTAATTTGACCTTATGCACTGAGTGTACTGATTCGTTTGTTAAACCTATGATTAGAGACGTATCGAGTACCCAGACCCGGCCAATTCGACCGAGTATTCAGTGCCGGGAAACAATAATTTATATTCAACACAAACATATTTAGAATTATGTAGGCGCATTATAAATTACCTTGAATCATACCTTGAAAAATATTTGTTCAATAGAAAATTACACGATTTTTACATTGTTTTTGTATTGTTATAATACCTAGTCGGAGACCTGAAACCGACCGGGTAATAAATCCAAGTTTTACAGGGAACCAAGAACCGGCTGGGTTATAAACTATATTTTTGCTGGGTACCCGGCACAGGCTTGGTAAAAGATGCAGGGGTAAACAGACTCGGTAATATTTTTAAACCCGGTCCATCTCAACCTCCTATGGTGGTTGTTAAGTCATGGAGTTAACGTGTTGGTGTAAATTTAAAGAAAAGGATACCAGCTCCAAAAAGGTGAGGCATGAATCACTTTTTTTAAAAGGAATTCTAACTACATTCAGGATTCCTTACAGAAATTCAAGGTATTTTTTAGGTTTATTTGAGGTCGTTTTGAGGTTTATTCGAAGTTGATTACAAAAACAATCTTAAAAGATCAATCTCCCAAGATTTATAATCAGGGTGTACGAAGTTGTTTTATTCACACTTGAGGTTGTTTTGAGGTTCGTGGAGATCTACTTTAGAGCAACTCAGCTTAGGGAGGCTGTTTTTGAGGTGTACGGATTATTTTTTCCACACTTCAAGCAAATACGTAATATTTGAGGTGTGAATAATTTCACCCGATCTAAACTGAAATTATTTCTGAGTTATGTATGTGGTTGATTTTGTGAGGTGTAAATGAGGTTGAAATTGAGGTTTATTAATGAGATTATTTTTGGTGCATAACATAACCTCATTTTCTACCTCAGATGTATTTTTTACATCTGTCAACCTCAAAACAAACTCAAAAACACCTCATTTTTTGTAAGGGCAATTTTTGGCAAACACCTAGCGTATATTTTCAACACATCTGTTGTTTAATTCATAACATAATCTAACCATTTAGAAAAAAGAATAATACAATTTTTCTATAATTATTTTTTTATCAATGATAAAAGTCAGATTTTAAAGGAATGCACAAAAAAAAACTTTTTTCGGAGCCAATGCCACGTCATAAGACAAAAAAAAAAAAAAAAAAAAAAAAAAAACACGTTGCATTGTTATTACTTTGTTGGAATATTTTAAAAAAACAGAGCGCAAAAATTTAAAAAAATGACATTAGTAATTCTTGCATTACATCACAAATATAATCTTGGCGTTTTCAGTCGTAATTATGAATAAATTGGGTGGAAATAATGCATTTAAAATAATTGTTTAAATAATTATTTTAAACTAAAAGGAAATAATGCAATTTTTAAAAAAAATCCTATTCTGTTAATGGCATTTTAATGATTATTTTATTTACATTTTACTTTACTTAAAAAAGTTATTACATTTTATTGTTTTTGATGATATCTATTTAATTCTTCAATAAAATAAACGAAGCGAACCTTTCTATTCACTTTATAATTGCTGTCTCACAAATGATGAAATATTCCTATTATTTATGATAAAAATAAAGGCAAGTGAAACAAAATAAAATAAAACACCAAACAAATGGAATTATGACGACTCTTGAATCTCGCCAAGTGTTATAAGACAAAAATCAATAAAACCCAAGCACACCATGAGTTATTTTTAGACGACAATGCTAAAAATAGAAGCCCTCCCTGCCAACTTACATTTTGTAGCAATAACGCTATCACAAAATTTATAACTTAGCTTTCTGCTTCGAATATGGTATAAGACTTTTGCATATTAATGTTGGTAAAAAAAATTCGTTCCTAAGTGTTATAATTAGTATTTAATTTTTCTGAAATTTAGTTTTATTTCAAATTCTTTTTAAAGAGGCTTTCGAAAAATGTGATAGCATTAAACACACAAAATCAAATTTCTGTTGCGAAATTTTTACTTCATAAATTTAAAGGAAACAATTATTAAAAATAGGCATCACAAATTCGCATTAGAAGAGTACTAATTATCGCCAAAATTACCACCGAAAATTATTCTACTGTTTGCTAATCAGGTTACACTTATTTCATTTATTTATTTAAGTTCAATCAGAATAAAATTACATTTTAAAGAATTTATATGTGTTTTGTATCAAGGAAAAAAACGATTAACAAACAAAATCGTTTTCATGTTATTTTAAAGAAGAATAAAAAATTCGTTCAATAAGTTTAAATCACATCCTACTATTTTTTTAAAACATTACACTGCTAATTTAAAAATAGCAAACTATTTTTTTTTAATAAAAAATGATTTTTTCGAGATAGGAAAGTGCATTGTTTATGAACTCAATAAATAAAAAGAAATAAAATAATAATAGTAATAAAACGAAATGTCAATTGAAACATTTTTATCTATGCTCTTATCTAATTACTATATTGTGCTTAACGTATCGGACTATTTTCGACAAATTTTTTTTTGAAATATTAATTAAAAATTTTAAAAGACTATTTGATTTGTTCTGTTATGTGTATAAACTTATAAAACTAGCAAAAAAAAATATTATTATCCTTTTAAGTGGCAATTTTTAGGTAAAAATATTAAATTTTTTTGCATTCACGCTGAACACTGTAAAAAAAAATTTCTCTCCTGAAAAAAAAATATCTTTTGAAGATTTTATTTAGAAGGCTATGTTTTGAGCTATTATCTTAAAAGCAAGTGCATATACTTCTGAGTTAGGGATCAACGTAGTTAAAAAAGCAAATTTTTAAAAATTTCCGCATTTGTCTTCGCGAAAAAGCATGCATAAAAATAAATATATTTTTTTTTCTCTTAGTCAAAGCACGTGTGCTATAATCATAAACACTCATGAAAAATTCTTGACAATTAATTTAAAGGTGGTATAAATTGTGGAGAAAAGAATCTAATTTTGAGATAAATGCATTTAAAGTCTTAAATCATGACTTTGCACAAAAACTGCTATACGTTGTAAATAATTCGAGTACAAACAAAAGTGAAGTATTTTTTATGAAGAGTACAAGAATTCTAAATTTATTATAAACTTAATAATGAACTTGCCCAAAATCATGTTTTTGCACTTGTCAGATTCAGATACCTTAAATGAAACAAAGAACGCTATAATAATAAAAATAATAAATATTAAGGAATTGATAAAAAAAATTAAATAAATAAAAAAATAAACTAGGACTAAACACAATTTAACATTGTTATCATTGGATTCATTTTACTCAAATAAGTCTAAAAATTCTCCGTCGAGCCGGAGTCGAACCAGCGACCTATGGATGTCAGTGATAATTCCTCTACAGTCCACCGCTCTGCCAACTGAGCTATCGACGGATGGCAAAACTGGAACTGATTATTAAGAACAGAAAACTAAACACTTAATATGATGTTTTAAGAGTAGTATTTTGGTGATTTGTAACTTCTTCAATCAAAATTTCTAATTAAATCTAATGACGCTTTATAATATGTTTATATCTTATTAATTCGATTATAGTTTCGATTTGTAATTATAGTTATAATTCTGTGAAGTATTTTCTAAAATGGTATTTAAATAAAACAAGAAGAACAAAAATAATTATGAAGAAAAAAAACAGTTGGCGTAAAGAAATAATCTATGACTAAATGCGATTTAGTATGTTCAAAATAATTCTTCTCGAATGAATCTGTAAAATTTTTCTGTCGTGTCGGAGTCGAACCAGCAACCTATGGATGTCAGTGACAAATCTTCAATAGTTGAACTCTTCCGGTACTTAGTGGTACGGTACTTTTTAATTACGTTGCACTAGTGGCGACGGTCTTGGAAACATCGCTGAGGAAGATTTAACTCTTCCAATTGAGCTATCGACTGTTGTAGAAAAATCTGATACAAGAAAAAAGAAGAAGAAAAGGAAAATGATGAGCATGTAAAAGTTTTGTTTTTGTCTTTATGATACGAATGTTAGTTTTTTCGTAGGTAAAGGGAGTTTTTAGTTTACGTATCAACTTGATGTAATTTATAAACTTTGTCTAAAAGGCAGTGTCATTGCTGCTCATACTAAATAGTTTAAACTCAAAATATTAATAACAAAGTTGTATGAAAAAAAAAGTTGAAAGAATGAATAACTCTTAAATTAAAAATATTTGCATTGTGAATTACTAGATATGTATTTTTTTAAAGGGCCTATACCTTTGATAAAACTAATAATAAATGTATTAACATATTTAATATATGTTTAAAAACCTTAATGGCCAATTGATAGATATCTATCAATTGGCCATAATTAATAAATTATTTTTTGTTTAATTTGCCAGAAAATTATTTTAAAATTTTGCCATCAACACTACAGTTTATAATTAATTCTATGCATCCTAAGGCAATGTATTATTCAGTAATAAAGAACAGACGTTTATACAATACCTGAAACGACATTTTATTGATAGATGTCATAACAGTCTTAATTGTTGTTTAGCTTAATTAATTGCGTTACGTTTCTAGTAGTAAATATTAAGGGAATAATAATAATTATTCTTTCGAATTATAATATCGTATTAAAGGTAAAATTATGATAGCGTGTGTAAAAAAGTTGGATTAGGAGTATAAAAAAGACATCTAAAATCACCGACACGACGTACATGTAATTTGTGCGGGTTAATTAAGTGTCCACAGTCCTCAAAACAGGATAAAGTTAATGGTATTAAATTTATCCTTAAAAGATAAATTAATGACTTAATTATATGTCGCAGCAATTTTAAAACACAATTTTATTGCTAGAAAAAAGTTGTTATCTGAAATGACCTTAAGAAGAGAATGACTTCATAATTTACATAGCAATAAAAGTAAGATACACAAAAGTGTTTTAGTAACGAACATCCGAAAATTCTAAGTATTAAAAAGGAAACATTTAAAAAGTTGCAGGTGTTGCGAACATTTACCTTTGAATTCGAAGAATGCGGTCGGTGATATCCATTCCTTTTAGTTATTTTTCTTTAAGTCTTAATGCAATTGATAAAAAAAAGACTTAAATGATGATAATGCGTTAAACGAAACTTTTAAAGTAGCATGCATATCGTCAAGTATTAAAGAAAATAGGAAAAGGGCTCAAATATTGAGAACGTTTGCCTTTTAATCTTAAGAATGCAATTCTTTTAGTGGATATCAGTCGCTACTACTTATTTTCCATTAAGCCTAAAATGCAATTGATAAAAAAAGACGTTTAATTGATCATAATGAGGAAAAACCGAACTTTTAATTTTAAGATAACGCCTATATATGTCCACCATCAAATACAGCAAATTAAATCACGAGCAAAAAAAAATTTTTTTTAGAAATCCCACCTGGCATTTTTGGAATAAATTCCCACGAGAAACTTATAAATTACCTCTAAAAGGTGTCATACAATTCTATGTCTTCTGTTCATAGTTTTTGAACAAGATAAACATTGTTCTAGAAAGTTATATTGGGCTAAAAGTTTGCGTTTTTTGATATATCCATTCCAAACAAAAGCAATTCGAAATCAAAGAAAATAAAATTTAAAAAAAAAATGGCGCAGATGTTTAGAATGTTTACCCTTACCCAAAGAAGGATGTATTTCCTATTGAGTGATATTAACGGCTTCTTAATTTCCATTAAGTCAAAATGAAATTGATAAAAAAAAACGTTTAATTGATGATAATAGAAAAAAACAGAATTTTTAATTTCATGATAACGTCTATCCTCATCATTATATATTGCAAATTAAATAACGTACGAATATTAAAAAAAAAAATCACATGTTTACTGGTATTTTTATAATTCTCCAGTGAGGGTATTAAATTAACACTAAAAGCTGATATTATTCTTAGCATTTTAGTAGTTTTTTTTATCAAGATATCAATAAGCACTATTTGTAGAAGGTTATATTGCGCAGGAATTTGAGTATTTTTTATAGCGTTCTTTACTAAACAAAGCAATTTGGTCACAGTTGGGTGCTCAGCCGGAACATAAATAAGATCATAATTAGTCGGAGAAAACATGGCACATGCTTAAGTTTTATGAATGACTTTTTTATTGAATTAAATCGGACAACGACGATAAAGTTCAATTCGTTTACCTGATTTTAAGCGAGTCGTACCAAGTTGAAATTATATGATAAATAGTTTTGTTTTTCCTTGAATGGATTTAGTACTCATTTGGCTAAAATTTATTTTAGAATTGCGTGTAAGCCTACAAATTTGTAACTACAAACCCATAATTCTGTCGCAAACCATTTTTGACAGGAAAAAAAATTCAGCACGCGTAATTATATTTAAACAATGAGCTAAAGTAGATTAAAAATAAAAGGAAACTTCTTTTGATTTCAAGGTTAAAAGACAGTTGATAAATTAACCTAATTTTGTTGAAATATTTTAAAAAGCAATATTTCCCAATGCTTATCCCGTATTTTTTCAAATATTCAATACTTATGAACATTTTTATTAAATACTATTAAGTTTATTTCACAGATCAAACATGAAGTTAATGAAGATATTTTAAAAAGCAATATTTCCCAATGCTTATCCCGTATTTTTTCAAATATTCAATACTTATGAACATTTTTATTAAATACTATTAAGTTTATTTCACAGATCAAATATGAAGTTAATGAAGATATTTTAAAAAGCAATATTTCCCAATGCTTATCCCGTATTTTTTCAAATATTCAATACTTATGAACATTTTTATTAAATATTAAGTTTATTTCACAGATCAAACATGAAGTTTAAAAAAAAAAAAAAACTTGTGGGAATTTGATCACGAGATTAAGTCAGAACTTAATTAAAAATAGAAAATAATTTGGCACAAGGAAAATCATTCCGGGCGCCACAACAAACTGAATTCACGTCATATGTTTACTTGCTAAGAAAACTGAAGAAAGATTTCAATACAAATTAAGGAAAATGTTTTATCAAACGCAATAAGGTTTATACAAATTTAGTTTCTACCGTAAGGTGACTAGATTTATAAATCCTGATTTGAGGACAATTCAGCAGAGCGTCCTCGAAACATTTTATGATTTGCGAACCCCAAATATTTATGGAAAATATTAATTCATATGTGCAGCAGTGGTTTTTTTAATTGACAAGTAATATCAGATGCCGAATCATCTTCATCAAACTTGATTTCATTACTAAGCAGTGATTTTCTTATTTTTATTGACAAGGAGAGAATCCACAACTTCTATAAATATGCTTACGAAATATTTGAACGACTCCTTATTGGGACATGAATTCGATAAAATCCATGCTATAAAATATATTAATGTGCATTCAAAGAAATTAATTATGGTAAATCAACGAAATTCATAATGGTATAGGACATGAATATTAATTCAAAATAATTCATATCCATGTCTTCCTAAGACCTTAATTTATTTTTGAGATGAGTGTCATGTTATGCTCCTATAATATTTTAATCAATTTTTCATTTCAGTGTTTAGTATTCATATTAAATTTAAACATTTAGTAATTAATGTTGGATATCGATATTTAGTAATCAGTGTTGAATTTCGATCGGTAAATGCTGAATTTAGATTATCAAATATTGAATTTCAACTATCTAGTGGTAAATATTGCATTTCTTCTATCCATGGGTTAATATTGCAGTTTGATCATCTATCCCCCCCCCCTTGACCACGCCATGTGTTGAGAAAATAAATGTTTAGAATCCACATAATTATTTGTGCTCCAATGAAATGATGTAATATATTCAAGCTATTGTGTTTCTACAATTTTGCTTCTGAAATCTGAAGAGATGATTAATGTCCTTAGCGTTATTAAGAAAACCTATCTCTATGTAAGAATCTTTAAGAAAATGATATAGGAAACCGCAAAAAAATTTATATACATCCTGTACATTAAAGATGAAGATTATACTAGACAAAAATGAAATTGCTTCCTAGCTGAAAATACCCTATTATGGATGAAGTTAGCATGTTGATCTCGAATATGACATATATATCAGATATATTTGCGTTTTTGGTGTAGAAAGATGCTCCTATGTATGCAGTATATAGTTATATTATATTATATTATATTATATTATATTATATTATAATATATATATTATAATATATAATATAATATATAATATATAATTATAATATAATATATAATATAATATATAATATTATATTATATATTATATTATATAATATAATATAATATAATATAATATAATTGTTCAATATTACGGTAAAACTTCTAGTAGAGGTAGGGTACATCATAAAAATTAAGAATTGCATAGGAATTCATAACTGTATGTGTCAAAAAACGCCACTAGGGGCGCTTTCTTATTATGAACTTCTTCTTCGTGTGTTTGTGAACCGGTACTTTTATTTATCTAAATTGTCTTAATTGCATCTTAATTTTATGTTTTCTTATATAATTTTTATCAAAATTTGCCATTCAAATAGACGCAGACGTATAGTTTATAGAAATTTTATAATTTGGCGAGCTTGGCAAATTGGTCATGGGTTTCTTTCTAATCCTTATCATACGCCCTGCCGCCCTCCAAATTTGTTCTATGATTTTAGAATAACTCTGTATTATATATCTTAAATATTTCCCATCATCGATAATAATTTTTCGATTTAGAGTAATAAAAAGTGAAAGGCTTTTTATGGAATATTAGTTTAAACAGCTTTTTAAATGCATCATGTTTGAGTAACATTAAATAAGTAAAAACAACAGTAGGTTCAGAATGCGATTGGAAAGATCGAGAAAAAAATAAAGGTATTATTCTTAACGCACGTGTAAACCCATTTGTTCTTTTCTGAACAATGCATACGCGTTACAAAAAAATTGAAACTTGCGAATTCTTCTGGGGTTTTTTTTTTCGCATATTCGTTTTTATTGAATTTATTTGGAACAGTGTTTACTCATCTCGAAAATAGGAACTTTTATAAAAATTAGCACCCTAGTGTAAGTAATCACTATAGTTATTTTTAGAAGACTAGATAAAGATTAAATTTCGTAATAATAATTGCATGATTTAGATTAAGCATTCTTTCAGATATAAATATAATAGGCGGAGCTTCAAAAGAAAATATTAGGAAAAAAAACATGTATTACCAAAAACTTTTTTTTACGGTGTTACTTTGGTCAGACACACACACACAAAAAAAAAAAAAAAAAAAAAAAAAAAAAAGGAGAGAGAGAGAGAGAAAGCAAATAGTAATTTTGTAATTTTTGCATTGAACAAACAAAACAAGACCTATGAATTTTTTGGGGGTTTAAAAAATAATTTGTACCCTATTTGAGGTATTTTAATAGTTTTGGGTAATTTAAAAATTTTGCCATTTGCAATATTGGAGCTTTTGTAATGCTTTGTTTTGATAAGCAAAATTGTTTAATCCAAACTTTCCATTGTGAATGAATCCAGTAACAAAATACAAATACGGCAAGTATCAAACTCTTATCTTCAGTAATTTATTACTAATATGTGATCTTTTTCAGTATTTCTCTTTGTTTCAACGGTACATTTTAAAGTTTTCTTAAACATAATCTAAAAAGGAATTTTCGATGTTACTTTGTATCAGACCTCCTGGAAAAGAGAAGACCTCAGCTTGGGTTACCATAAGCAAGAAATTTGATCCTTTACATTTGACATTTTCGTATTTACCACATAATGACATCTCTCGTATTTGCTACTTAATGACATATTTCGTATTTACCACATAATGACATCTCTCGTATTTGCTAATAATGACATATTTCGAATTTACCACATAATGACATCTCTCGTATTTGCTACCTAATGACATATTTCGTATTTACCACATAATGACATCTCTCGTATTTGCTACCTAATGACATATATTTCGTATTTACCACATAATGACATCTCTCGTATTTGCTACCTAATGACATATTTCGTATTTACCACATAATGACATCTCTCGTATTTGCTACCTAATGACATATTTCGTATTTACCACATAATGACATCTCTCGTATTTGCTACCTAATGACATATTTCATATTTACCACCACTGCGCAGCTTAATAGCTCGAACGTTGTGACATCTCATTTATTTTTACATCCACTGCGTAGTTTATGTTCGTTACATCGGACAACAAAATTGATCGGTGCTAAAGTTTTTCTTCTAGGAGGTGTTGATCAGACTCGGAAAAAAATAATATTCTTATTTACAAATGGGAATGGCACAATAGAGGAATTTACAATGCTTCCTGAAATAGCTGATTGCAAGTTAAAATGAAAAGTTGAGCACTCAACTGTCATTAGAACAAAAATACAATTTTTTTTTTTTGGCGTTTTTCATATATAAAAGCTTGCTTTTAAGTATCTTGATTATTTGTTGAAGCCTTTATCTTACTAATTAGCAGTGTCGTTTCATTAGCGGATTCTCATGCAGATGTAAAGCATGTTAATTGCTTACATTTTCGTTAAAAATAAGTAAACTTAAAAAAAAAAACAAAAAAACAGTATTATATATATATATATATATATATATATATATATATATATATATATATATATATATATATATATATATATATATATATATATATATATATATATATATATATATATATATATATATATATATATATATATATATATATATACATATATATATATATATGTAATAAAAGGGCTAAAATCCCTGTTATCAGTGTTATAGTTAGCTTAAATAATGCAGTCGTAAGCCATCTTACGTTCAAAAATGGTTTATTAACGGTAGGCTGGTATTGATAACAGTTCACATCCGCTCTCCACAAGGGAGGGGTGGACAAGACTTCTGACAATTCTGGAACAACTTATCAGGATCACAACATGATGAAAAGGACACGCAAAAACTAGTGTTCCTACGTTTTATACAAACACATTTTGGAGTAAACAGGCACAGTCGTGTAACCTTACGCGTCACCGAAAATCATTTAGTGCTTCCTAATATGGAAGTGAAAAAGGGAAATATTCCAAAAATAACTCTTCCTTTGAAATATAAATCTAATTATATTTCAATGGTGTTTTCAGCCTTGAATTCCCAAAATAGAATTTCTCTACGCTTCTTTTTTAACAAAGACATTTTATGAAATAGAAAGAGATTTAATTCTTTTATTAATACAAAAGTATTTATAATTTTTGCATTACACACACATATATATATATATATATATATATATATATATATATATATATATATATATATATATATATATATATATATATATATATATATATATATATATATATATATATATATATATATATATATAAAAGGAATAAATTTTTAAAAAATTGTACAATTATTTACTTTCTTATACTTTGTAAATTGGTTAAAACTCAATTTGGGCGTTGAAAGTTCATTTCTTATATTTCTCATCAACGAAGAATATGTAAGTGAAATTACAAAAACGTAGCCCAAAGTGATAAATGATAATGTTTTTTTTTTCTGTTGAAATATATATTATTTTGAATAACATTTCAATTAAACATTGCTACACCCAGTATATAATGAAAACCAGTATAGAGGGAAAAAGTTAATCGTATACATAAAAGAATACTTCGTAGATCTTTGTCTTTATTGACAAGAAATGTCAGTGATAAATTAATAATCTTCTCTAGAAAAACCATCGATGATATATTTTTTCCGATAACTCCAGTATCTTTTTTGTCGCCACTTAGTATATTGACTGATCGATCGACGCATGGGTCCTTGCTGTTAAGTAATGTACTTTTCGAACTATGATTCATTCAACTGAATCGATGTTCTTTTTTTGAGACTCTTTAAATATTAGCAAGAGTTCGCTCTAAACTTTTAAAATTTATGCCACATTTAGAATCTAATTAACCGAGCAGAAACAAATAAAGCAAACTCTTTAATCAAATAAAAGGGGCTATTTACGAAATTTTTAATAATATTTCAGTTGTATTTTGTAACTGTATTGTAACTATTTTGTAATTGTATTTTGTAACAGCGCAACCATACATGTAGAGTTATAAAACAACTACTTCACAGGTGTCGAATACGCATGCGCTAGATTTAGTATATGGGCGAATCTCAGGAATCATTAACCTATATGTCTTCAAACTTCAAACCGCACGTTAAACCGTAACCATCGAAAATTGAAAAAAAAAAAAAAAAGGTATACAATCCAATTCTGCGAGTTTTATGTTAGTGATATCCCAAAAGCTTATTTAAAGTAGGACAAACTTGTATCATTAGTTTAACTTGTACTCGCAGAATTGGATTGTATACCTTTTTTTTTTTCAATTTTCGATGGTTACGCTTTGACGTGCCAAAATTTGGCGACAAACTTAAAGTGTTTGCAAAACGTCAATATTCACGAAAAATATCATTCAAGAAAATATGATAGTACAGCTGTGCTACTAAATTTTGTTTTTAGTGATTTTCAGTTTTTTTTAAACAGAATACATATTGAAAAAATTCGACACTCATGAAAAGTTGTCAAATGTAGGATTGAAGTAAGAAATGAAAGCTAAAAGCAAGTTACTCACGATCAAAAATGTACGCATCTTAAAGTTAGTAATGCATAGTTATTCCTGTAATTTTATTAGAATTAATTTTCGCTTATTATGTTATATATTTATAAGAAAAGTTTGAAGACATATAGGTTAATGATTCCTGAGATTCGCCCATATATGATGCCCTGCTACACCCGAGTATGTTGCTCGCTTTATAAGTTATTTTTTTGGTATATAGCATACCATACCGAGCAGTTCCTCGCGTTAGTTACGTTTTGAAAGAGCTGAACTACTTCTCACTTTTTTATTCTTAACTTAAACTGTGACTTTTTCATTTTCCTTCATGAAAACCACGCTTAAGACGGCATGTTGTTAATGTATACAATCTTTAGTAATCGATTATACAAAATATTATTGAAGAATTTTAACAAGGGGATTAAATGGGTCATCTATCATATTTTTTTAATCGTTTCGCATATTTTGGTTATTTAAAACTTTCACCTACTCAAAGAGATACGCATATTACAGAAACTACTATATGACACTAAAAGTTAAGCAAGAATTAATGTAACAATTGTTTTTTGCTGCGTATAAAAAGAAAGTTTATGAATCGTAAATATACAATTAAGAACTTATATAATTGACTTGACTCAAGGGAAATTACAGAGAAGTCCTACTTTAAGAAGCATGTATTTATCTTCATTATAATAATGATGTTTTTAGCTTGATGTCTTCATGACGTACAAATTAAGTACTAGGATTTTGAACATATTAATGGTAATAAGAATTTGAAGATGATTAACGAAGTATTTACTCTCCATATTTAATTAGGAATAACGGAATAGAAAGTACAAGTCTTGAAATATTTAATCTGCGTTAAAATGTATTTTAGACAATGACATTACAAATAAAATGTTGACACAAATTGACTTACTCCCTGATTTGGCAGACATTTTAGCTCTCATTTCACTATATTAAAAATTTCTATTTTTAACTCGTCATATAAACTTAAAAAACATTAAGTAGCGAACTAGAAAAAAATGCATTAAAAATTATTTAATTCGATTACAATACGCTTCTGATTGCTAATTTCAGTCATAGGCGGACGTTGATCTACAAAACTGGTAGACAGTTTCAGAATAAAAAATTTTAATAAAAGTTCCACAGAAATGTAACTAAAACCATCACAGTTACTGACTGGGAAAAATATTTTTACTTTATGTTAATTTATTTTTGCACTCTTTTAGTTTATTCTCAGTTTAAATTTTCAAATTGATTCAGTTAAATTAAGTTAGCTCATTAAGCTCAGTTAAATTTTCAATTTTTTTTTCAAATTGATAAATTTCCAAATTTCTTATTATTTTAACTTGAATTGCAATGTGGAAATTTCGTTTGGCATTTGATTTCGCCAGAAAACAGTTTAGTTAAACATAAATACACATAAACTTTACACAAGTTTATTAAAAAATATTAATAATAAGAATAATATTGGAGATTGAAAAATTTCTAAAACAGAAATCTTGTTTTACTTCAAAACTGAAAACAACATTCCAACTGATTAAACACGAATGTTTTTGTAATTTATTCAAAAGCGGTAATAAACTTTGACATCTTTCCGCTTTATTTCTCATTTGAATATCATTTCCTTCTGAAGAATTGTACCATTTTTATTCATATAGTCGTTTCATGTGTCGCAGACTTCCTCTAACTTTTTAATTTCCTGATTTTTAATAAAACGTGACTCTCCAAGATTTAGCTGGTAGAAATAAAGCAAATATGCAAATATGCTTAAAAATCCTTTTTAAAATATGGATTTAAAGACATTTTTTATCTAAAATATTTTGTAGTTTACACTAAATATGGTATAAATAAGAATTTCAATATTTTAAAATTACTTAAACTATCTCAGCATTATTTCTAGAAATATTATTTTAATTTATTAAGCATTCTAAAATTATGACGCAATTATTCTTAGAAGCTAAGAAACTGCTTGTTAATCTCTTTTATCACTGAGTAAGATTAGTCCAACAAAAAATGCCACAGTAATGGAATAGTAAAAGTAAAAACATGTACGTGCTACTTTATCCTTTGCAAATGCTCAATGTTGATTTATCGGGTTGTTTGAAAAGTAATTTCGTTTTATTTTATGAAAATGAACGACGATTCTCTTATAGTAAATAAATATTTTATTAAATTATATATAGTCCTATTGGTTCAATACCTTTTGCCATTTTTCTGGTTGTAGCATGATTCTATGGTCGTAAAACTTTAGTTCTTATATGGCAAAATACTGATCCATGTGATTTTTGACCTCCGTATTTGAAGTGAAGATTTTACTGTCTAAAAAAGTTTGTACAGACCGGAACAAACATTATAGTTAAACCCATTTCACGTCTTAATAATGATGGTGAGCTTCTTCAGCAATAATGAGCTTCGAAAAATAGATCATTTTCTAGATGTTTGTGAGAAGCAAATCACAGAAGTCAGTGCGACGGCCTAAATTTCTACACGTAAGAACATTAAGAACCCATATGTCGAATTTAGAGAATAAACCTAGGTGTTTCAAAATATCATGTCGAATTTGTCGACATGATATTTTGTATATGATCTCAGACAGTCGAATTCGACAAATCTGATCTCTCAGCGATCTCAAGAGTTCTTCGGTTTGCATAAATTAATGCCTTTATTATGTCTTCATCAGTTTTAGCTGGTCTTTGAGAAGTTGGTGCATCTTCAATATCAAAACTGCCGCAGCGAATTTTTGCAAACAAGTTTTGGCAATGGAGTTCTATCACTACATCTTCTTCATTTACATAGAATAATTTTTTTCTTGTTTGAACAGCATTTTTACTTTTTCGATATTAAAAAATTCAAATATGCCGAAGATTTTAACATTTTGTAGATTTTAACACATTGCGTAAATGCAACTTTTCCAAAATTTCCACCAAAAAAAAATTTACTACAGCTGTGAGAGATTAAAATTTGAAAAAAAATCGTAGGCAGGATTTCATAAAATCTGGAGCAAATTTGCCTCTAAAGCTACAACTTTTACGGCGAGTGACTGTAGTACTAATTACATATATACTGAATCACGAATGAATAATTTCTTTGAAAAACAGAGCGGGAACGAAGCAGTTTTTCTACCACTTTTTAAACTTTTATGTGGATTGCAGAAATTTCAAAAACGTAATTTTATGTGACTTGCAATGTGTTAACTTTCCATATTTGAAAGTGCACCAACCAATTACCATTGCGTAGAATCAATAGAACTTTTTCACAAGCAAGCCTTGCTATATCAGCTGTCAAAATAACATAATGTTCATGCGGTTTAAGCGTGAAGTTGGCTGCGAAAAAATACAATCAAGTCCTATGTTAGGAAATAACGAAATTACTTTCCGAACAAATCAATCATGGATATACAAGTAAATCTAGAGATTATCATTGAAATAGTTTACTTTTTATTATAAATTAGTTCACTGTACGTTCGATAAATCCAATTTAAAAAACATCAGTTTTTGTTTCTATTAGTTTTAGTTAGAGGTTGTAACTTTAGTTCGACTAACTTCTTACGAAGTTTAGACGACTTCTCGTTCTAAACTTCGAGTTCGGTAATTTAAGGGCACAGACGTGGGATTTTTTTTCTGTCACAATCCGCACCAAATTTTGAAAATTTTAAGTGCATCTTATAATTTCACACAAATAATAGCAACAATATTCTTGATATTTCACAATTAATATCTACGTCACATAATTACGTAATTTTTCAACTAAGCAATTGAACTAAGCATTTCCAAATGCATCTCAAAACGCCTACAGAAATTCCAGCTGATTGGGTGTAATTTAGGGCATTACTAAAAAGTTTTGCTATCTGTTCTTCAATTTGACAAGAGCTTATATAGCCAATCCTGCAGCTATAGAGCGACGTAAATAAAGTACCAACCTACCGACAAGGGCTTATTATTGTTCAGGAAAGCAAGCCTGCAGATTTATACATGATATTAGTTAATAAATATTTTTATTGAAATTAAATCTGTCTAGACAGCTGGGATTAAATTTTATGTTAAAATTAGTTCTATTTTAACATTCTCAGTTTTATCATTTTAAAAAAATATTTAATTATTTTTTACATTTGCGGATTACTTATTTGAATGATAGCTTTTTCAATTTTATCATGGCATAAATCTGTATCTGATTTGGACAATATCCAGGTTTTTGAGCTATAGCTATTTTTAATACTTAATCACGTAAAGAAGATTGCGGTTAAGAATAGCTTAATTGAATGTGATAAAAGATACGTTAAATTAATTCCTCATTATGAAGCCGTTTAAAAAAATTACCTAATCTGGAGGGGGTTTGTGATTCGTTTATTTATGACAAGGATAGAGAAGCTGAATGAACAAATCTTAAGTAAGACACTAAACTCCACTTAGTTTTCATTTTTAAATAAAGGAAAATTAACAGAAAAATATAAAAAATAAATTTTGAGGAAAGAAAAGTTTGAAAAAAATTTCTGAAAAATGTCAGAGGTCAGAGAAAAAACGCAGAAGATTTATAAAGAATATCCTACTCAAAATTTTATTAAATGAATTATAACGTAAATTTCATATCAAGCAAAGTTAAATTTTTTTATTTAAGTTTACTCTTAAAATTATATTATCGTAAAAGTTAAAAATCAAGCAAAGAAAAAAAAATGGGGGAAGGGTGTTGCACCTTTCTTTTGTAAAAATAAGAGGGAGCTTGTGTTTTTCTGGCAAAGGGCAGTGGTTCCAAAATTTCTAAGAAATGTGCTTACATAAAATTTTATAAGCTCCTCATACACGATTTTAAGAAATAAATAATTAAAAAAATATAAAATAGAGTATAGAATTATTAAAAAATATAAAATTAAATGTAGAGCAAATATATAATTAAAATATAATTAAAAGAATATATAATTAATATATAATTAAAAGAATATATAATTAATATATAATTAAAAGAATATATAATTAATATATAATTAAAAGAATATATAATTAATATATAATTAATATATAATTAAAAGAATAAAGAATTTATAATTGTCTAATAGCTATAGAATTATAACTATTTATTATCATACATATGTGGGCTTGTCTTCTGAATACAAACGCAACTTATGAACCCTTGTCAAATTAAAGAGCTGAAAGTGCAAATGAGAGAAGGGCAACGTAACGATACAGAGGTGCGGCGGAGTTTGAACCCGCTACCTCCTCGCTTCTGTGCTTTTGGTGAAAGGACAAAACCCCTGGGCCACAGAGGTTCTGAATTAATTTTTAAAATCAAATAGGATTGATGAATCATGAAAAATTATACGATAACTTTCTACACCATTACTCATCTCTGTCAGAATATTTGTTTATAATAAAAAACAGATACAAAAACTTTGTATCTGCTTATTATCTTAAAATCTTCGCTATACGTACTTTCAAATCAACTGAAGGATACCACTTATGTCTGGTAATACTTTACTGATAATTTTATCAGCTTTCTTATTTACGCTTACGGCATATGACGTAAAATTCCACGTCTTGTTGTCTACGTCACTCACATACAATCACAATGAATCTTTTTTCTCTTATCATAGATAGATAAGAATTAGGAAATTATTAACATCAACAACACTCTTGAAAACAATAACTTTTTTTTTTTAACCTTCTCTACTGTTCTATGTTCTATCTTATTAAGCTTCTTCTAATTTGAGTCTTGCAACATGTTTTTCCTGTCACGATAATCTAGTTCGTCAGCTAGACATGGGTGTTTGCTTTTGAATTATATTTGCAATTACTGTATAGTTCAATATTATAGATAAATATTGCAATAGGCGAGTAAATTGCGGATTATTGCGTTAAGCCGTGTTGTCATACACGGTTTTACAAACTACTCATTTCGAGCGTGGAAATTTTAAAAAGAATGGAGAAAATTACTCACATTTTGACAAGAAATAACAGAGTGTGGCGGAATCTTACATTGAGACGCACTGATGATTTTGGCAAATCGAGTTTAATTAAATTCGATAACATAATAGAATATAAAATGGAAAATATTGAGGTTTTTTTTATTTTTTTTTTTTAGATTAAGCTGTTATTTATCATATTAGAATTAAAAATAATTTATACTAGCATTTAATTTATATGTTGATAATTTCGTACAAAAATAGACTCACGATGGGCAAAGATCAGTCAACCTAGGAAAGATACGGGAGATGCGCTGTATCGTCCTCGTTACTTGTCCAATGATATAAACATTGAAATATTGATATTAATAATACTTATATTATATGATATTAATAATTATTAATAAAAATGATACTATATATTTTTATTAATAACTAATAAATTAGACTGTGTTAGTCTTTTTCCTAGCAGCCATTTCAAGGTGTAGATTGTAATGAATAAAAAATTTTCAAAATTAACAATAAATATATATTTTATAAGCCTACTATTTGTCTTTTTTTTTAACTTACAAAGGATTCTTTTAAATGAATAATCCTTAGTTTTTGTTTATTTGCGCGTAAAGTCTCAATGCTCGTATGTTTAATTTTTAACTTTTTTAATTAAAATTATGCAAACTATTCTTTATTTTAACCACGAGTCGTTAAGATTTTATTTTAGTATGGAAAATAAACCATTATAACTGATTTTGATACAAAATTCCACTGAACCGAACTTAATAACTGCAGAAAAAGAAATTCTCGCAGATGTAAATTGATATCAAATTCAAAAGGGACGCAATATAAAAGGACATCAGATGCTGCTATTTATGCTGTTCTAAACTCAACCGTCTATTTACTAAAGAAGATACCCCTGAGAAGGAAAAAAAAAATTAAATAAATAAAAAATTTATTTTCGCTTACTCAATAATCCGGATGAAAAAATGAAAAATCTTTATTTGTCTTGTTGAAATGAAAATAACGGCAATTTTACAATTCATGTGAAACGGAAATTCTTTGCAAAAAATTTAATAGATTCATAAATTTAAATTTTCAAAGAAATAGGCTTAAAACTTATATGAGGTATTTTATTGATATTGATAAACAATAAGCTGTGTTCTTCATGTTTTGAGACTTTTATACTATAAATAATTCGAAGGTTTACGTCCCAAAATTAAATATGCATTTGTCAATAAAAAGTTAATTCATAAATAATTAATCACAAAATTAATTTCATCAAAAGTGTATAATTATTATGATTGATTAATTAATAATAATTATACACTATTCATTATAGCGCATACATATAAAATTAAATACAGCTTTTCATATTTCCAATTTTTCTCAATCTATAATAATGTTTGATTTTTCTTATTTATTAATGTAATGTTTTTGTGCTATGCGACAAATTTTTCAAAACAACTCTTAATGATGTAGAAAGTTTTTCGTTTGTTCATTGATTGCTCTAATTGTTCACGTTTTTTGGAACAAATGTTCAAAGAAAAACGCGTGCTTCAATAGGAAAAATGGTTTTCAAACGATAATTTCTCTACAGTGTGTACATAAAAGATTATAACTTTGGCCGAATATAAAGAGTTTTTAATCAATAGAGCGCACAAGGTGTGCTTTCAAAGTCATATCGAACAGATAAATCAATAAGTTTTGAGTTATGCTGAAATTTACGGGATTGCTACGACGAAACATCTCAATAATTCATTTGATTGGTGACATTAGTTAGCTTTTCTTGAAATAAAACGACTGGTTAAAACGATTTTAATTTTAGGAAACAGAAAAGCACTTAAAGTTTCACCAAAAAAAAAAGAACTAACTTGTATTATCCATATCTTTTTCTTTGAAAATGATGATCTCCTAATTATGGCTTTCAAATTCTTGATATAAATTAATATATTATCGAAAGTGTGATTTGAGAAGCTTTATTTTGTTTTTTTAAAGAAATCTCTAAAGCGAATTAAAGAATATAATTCTAGAGCAAACGATTCTAATAATTGTGAATTATTTTTAGAGCAAATCATTAAGGCAAACGATTCTAACAATTGTAAATTTTCCAGAACAGTTTTCTAGTTTTTAATTTTAATTTATTAGATTAATTGATTTTGAAAATTGAAAAGCACCACCAATAAAATCAAATACAAAGCTGATTTGATTTGTTTCAATCTCTGTCAAAGCGAGTTCTCCTAATTTTCGAACTTTGATGTAGAGAAATTTGTTACCTAAAAATTTTCTTCTAATATTCTTTATAAATTCTTTTTTTATCTTTCTTTTAATATTGTTTATATATTCTTTTTATCTTTCTTTTGGTATTGTTTATATATTCTTTTTATCTTTCTATTAATATTCTTTTTATCGTTCTTTTAATATTATTCGCAAAACTAATTCAGTGGTTAAAGCACTAAGCTGGCATTGCTATAAGCACTGAGGTTCGATCATTGGAAACGCCTTGAAGCCCACCCAGCTTCGATGGATACCAGTTTGTATGGAAAATAAAGGCGATCGGTGCGCAGTACTAACCTAATTGCCACCATCATACTGTTTGTCATGAAATTGTGTCACCTTAATCTCCTTGCTCTGCTAAGTCCACAACGGGTTATTGCGGGAATGCTTTATTTGAAACTTATTCAAATTCTTCAAAGTAAGTAAATAAAACCGATTAAGAAGTAAACAAATCCCATTAACTGTGATTCAGAATAATTACTTAAAAGAAAATATTATTTAATTGTATTTCGCTGTTAGCCGTTTTGTTTTATAGTTAACAGAAATAATTTTGGTCAATTAGTAAGTTTCCTTATAGTTAATTAGTTGCTATGTTTTATGTTCTGCTTAAAATTTTACTTTATTTATTATTATTACACCTCAGGTAATTTTTTTAAACATTTTTCTCTTCATGTTTCTTTTTTGGGGTTAGAAATATCTTTTCTGTATCAGTTAACTAGTAGTTTGTAATAAATAAAAAAATGTGGCAAATACTTTGAGATTTTTTCATTAACTAAAACTATTACTGTATTAGTTTTTATATCTTTGTTAGAAATAGCTATTTTGTAACAGTTACTGCAGACAATATTTAACGAGTTTTAAGATTTCCAAAAAACATGAAAAGAAAAAAATTTAAAAAATATGAAAACCGCAACTGCAACGCATAATATTCTATCAATTTTAAGAAAAACCATTCACACCTATACTTTAGAAGTCAATATCAGTAAAATGCTGACATGGATTTGACATTCTTTTAGAGATAATAGTAAAAATGTCAAATGTGAGGTGTTTGTTCTGCAATTGGTAATTCGTGCCTTTCTTATTTTTGCTAAAATATAATCAGTGTATCATAAACTGTGCAAGAATTTAAGAAAATTCGTTTCCTCTTTCAGAAAATAATCTAAAATTGCTTAATACAAATAAGAAGCGGCATGTTAACGTAAACAATTCATTATCAGCTTAAACGTGAAAATTACATTCACGTGTGACATACATTATCATGAAGGGCACATATCGGCACGTTTTTTGGCTTTTATCAGAAGTTATTTCCGTTGAACAACTTTCATGAATTGGATTCTTTGATTAGAAAATTGTTTACCCACCTCAAAATAGGGCCTGTTGATTATCTAAGTTTTTAAGTTAGCTCACTTGTTTGAAAGGATAACGTTGCAATTCAAGATGAAATCCGTTACCCTAATTTTTGTCCATTAAGGGTAATATTTTTCAGAGTCAATGAGATTTATGACTCATTTTATCTGAGAAGCTTTTTATCGAAGATTTTTCTGTAATGATTCCTTGTTTACCGCTTTTACCGAAGTTTTTGTGTAGAATCCATAGCGGCGTTAGGTCTTGTCATCGGTATAACGGCGGCCTCGTAATATTCGTATGATACTGTTACTTTTTTTCTACCGCTAAAATAAATTAACTTCTGGAATTGCGAGATAATTTAGAAGCTTAGAATTCGCAGGAATGTGAATACTTATCGGCTACTTTATCCTGAATAATGTACTTAGCAGCAATTGATTTTTTTTTTCCCGCCCAACTGGAAATAGGAATTGTTTTATGGTTTAAATCCTGAGGCAGGTTCATGCCTTCCATAAATGAACTCGTAATTTGTATTCAAAATATTTGTAGTTTAATATAATCCATCCATAATCAGTTATGAGTTTGATTTCTGTTAAGCGGGAACAATGATTTCTAATGTTTTTTCTTCTATGTGTTTATTGCTCTCTGATAAATTAGCTTTCTCTCTAACATTCGATATCTACTATGTCATAGCATTTAAAACTGTTTTTATTTTTATTTTTCGAATTGTTTGCAAGACGTAAAATGTAAACCATTATTGTAAAAAAATGCTCTCTTATGCTATACATCACAATTTTATGCTATGGGAGTAAATAAAAACGCTTTTGAGACCTTAAAAACGTTTCTATACATCACATTTTTTTATTTAAAGGATAATGAGGAAAATGGTGAAATTTTGAGCTTTGGAAGAGATAACGATTAACGATTAGCATAGCGATATTCAATTACGTAAACGACTGTCATATACAAATGACCTCATACTCATCCATATTTAAATAAACATAATAAGTAAACACTCTTTTATGCAATACAAAGAAAAATTATTTTCCAGTCGAGTCAAGTTCACGCTTCAAATATTTTCTAGTCTCATATTATGAGCCTGAAATCATTTCATATCTTGGCCGATAGTGTCAATTTTCGGGCAGAATTTTAATGGCGGAAGTCACACATTTAAAATGAGTTAAGTAACAAAATTGAGTAACAGGTTCAAATAATCTATCTTCAAGGACACCGTTTATTGGCTAAGAAAGTAAAAAAGGTACAACTTCATCCAAAAGTTTGTCTATTGTCCATTAGAGGCACCGATCCTTGACCAGGCCAATCCGTTTGAAGCAAAACTAGGTTAAGCACCCCACTTTCACGAGTAAGCCATCAAGAAGAAAAAAATATTTTTTTTGTCACAGCTCAATTGAACAAGTATTTATTATTTTTTGAAGTTTTCCTTAATCTTCGTTAATTATTTCATTAGGCGCGAAGAAATTTTCGTAAAATGGTGGTCTAAGGTTAAATTAACTGTCGTTTAAGTATTTGGTTAAATCAGCCGTTTTTACGAGCAAAACAAGGAAATTATTTTCTTCCTGAATCAGTGTTAGAAATTGGGCACTTTCTGCTGATTATGATTTGCACCTGCCATGGAATGTTTGTTTTTTAAATGGAATTTTTTACTTATTGTTTTTTTTTATTAGTTCATCAATATAGTTCCGGCTCATCAATGTATCAAATATTGGTGAATTGTTTGTATACTTCCGGATTTTTGTTCTTTCGCTTGTAACAACTGATTTGTACTTTCTTTTAGAGTTAGTATTGCTTACGAACTTTTAAAAAAAAATGAACTTTTAAACTATACATTGAAATGTTTAGTTAAATTGTTTCTTAAACTGTCGTTAATAAATAATTGAAGTTTTTTCATGCTATTTTTATTGTAGATCCATTGAGTAGGACAGATTTAACATTAGTATTGAAAATTCTAATTTTAGTTGAATTTGTTATGTTTTTGTTTCTCCAAAATTTAATGGCGTAACTGCTTCTGATTTTGTTTAATCTGCTTGGCATATCTTCATTAGTTTTTCCTTTGTTGTTAATTATACATCAAAGATACGTAAAACTGCGTATCACCCCTAGTTTATTATTTTCTACGAATATGTCGCCTTATTGCTTAGGATTAATTTTTTAATATTTTAGTTTAAATGTGGGTGATAGTAAGCCCCATTTTCTTTGCCTCTGCGCTTAAAATGTTTGTGCCAAATCATGCATAAATATTTCAAAATGGTTTTAGTTGAACATTTCTTAAATTATTTAAGAGAAATATCATGATATTCTTAATATCAAAATCATTTAATTATTATAATAACTGATTAAATTTTATAAGAATCATTTCATTTTAATGATAGATTAAATTTTGCAGAAAAATCACTTCCTTATAATGATGATGATAGATAAAATTTTATGTAAAAATGATTTCGTTACAATGATATTTTAAATTTCATATAAAAATCGCTCTATTATAATGATTTATTGGATTTAATATAAAAACCATTTGATTGTAATCATAGATGTAAAGTCATATTATTAGATAATCATATTTATAATTTTATACTTATTATTAAAATATTAATTATTATTAAATAATAATTATTAAAAGTCATATAGATGAAAACTCATTATTTTCATGAAATATTCATTAAGAATACTTCTCAAAAAATCATTTTGTTGACAGGAATATGAATGCATATAAACAGTATTGCATTGTAATGGCAGCTTGGATTTCATGTGAAACTATTTTTATAAATCATTTCAATATAATGGTAAAACAGTAAAATATAAAATATCTAGTGTAAAATATTCAAATTATGGTCAAATGTCTCAAGTGTCTACTAAATATTTGTTGTTGCCAACTTTCACTGTTTCAAAAAATATAGAAATTCTTCTTTTTAGTCATGATATTTCCTTATTAATATTCTTGGAATAATAGAGAGATTTTTCACTTACTCGTAACATATCGAACGTTCACATACGCATCATTCTGCGCATCAGTTATTACAGAGCAAGATTGGTTTTCTACAGAACTTGCGCAGAGCAAGCGAGCACGCGTGGTTTACACGAAAGTATAAAATGTCTCACTATTACACGAAAGTGCAAATTGTCTCACTATTCTCTTTATCTAAGAATAGTGAGACAATTGCTATTAAAATTTTAAATAAAAAGTATAAAAATCCGTCTCTTTTTTTTCCTTTTCTTCCCTTTTTTAATTTATTAATTTATTCATTTTTTTTCCTCCAACCTCTTCAGGTCTGAAGCCTTATGACTTAGACAATGTCTTATTAGAGACTTATCAATAACTTTTTGCGACTTATTAAAAATCAGTGACTTATCATAGGTATACTACACTATATAATGGATACACTACACTATATAGATATACTACGCTATATATAAATATCTTGAATATGAAATATCATAGCATTCTGCCAATTACCAAACTAATTTAAACAATTTTCTAATAGTAGAACATCAAGCTATAAATAAGCAAAATGAGAACACATTTTCAGTTAAAAGCATCGAATTTTCAAATACTGAACTGGGCATAATCTGAAATAATTTTAAGATGCAATTAATTGCATATAATAATATTTTTAAAACTAATAAAATATTCATTTACGTTTTAGCTGCAAATGGCAAGAGGCATTTTTACTCATTTTCGCTGCTGCGAACGCGCTGCCACTGTCTCAGCAAATTTGATAGGGTGCTTCTATCTTGCATGTAATATTAGTTGACCACTTGGTTTCGACGTTAAAAATCTTAAAAAATTTAGAGTATACAGTCATGTAAAAATGTGTTCTATTGCTAGGACTCTTGTGCCGATGAGGTTTATTTTGTTACGAAATAGTATTCTCTTGTAAAA
The DNA here is from genome assembly GCA_949128135.1 of Parasteatoda lunata. Lineage (NCBI taxonomy): Eukaryota > Metazoa > Arthropoda > Arachnida > Araneae > Theridiidae > Parasteatoda > Parasteatoda lunata. The sequence goes on from OX421979.1 coordinate 27,588,718, forward strand.
AAAAAAAAAAAAAAAAAAAAAAAAAAAAAAAAAACATACAAATTAAAGCTTGACCAAGATTCTAAATAAATGTTTCTTTAGCAATACATTTGTTACATTCTATGCAGTTTGTAGTTCAATTCAATTAAAAAAAAATTCCACACGAACTTGTTCCGTTAATGACTTTTTACTATTTTTCCTTTCTGTAAACCTTCTTTTTGTCAGAAGTATTTATTTTTTGTTAACCTGAACAATAAAAAAAAAAAAATGAAGTTACGATCAGTTATATAATCATAAACGCATTATCAACAAAAGTAAAAATCTATTTGAATAAGTAGTGTTTCATTATTGTCTCTTCACCTTATGACTATTCTAAAATGGCAACAACAACAAAAATTTAAACATTCCAAAATGACCATAAATGTGAGATTTTTAATATAGTAATTTGATGTGGTTGCGTTGTTTTGACCCATTGTTTGTCCTTAATTACCTACTGTTTTCTTGAACACAAATTTCCAAGAAAGATCTGTCAATTTCAATAAAACCACAAGTAAAGGCCTTGATCCGTGTCTCTAAAGGTTAACGGGTTTATGTGACATACATTTTCGATACCTTTTAAAAAATTTTAAATGAATACTACTTACGGGAGTTTTGGGAATTTTTCTATTCAAAGAAGCCATAAAAAATAATGATTAAATTAAAACTCATGATAATTATTTTGTTATAGATTTACAAACCTGCATTAATGCCAGATTAGAAAATATGGACTCAACTTATCGTCAATTAATAGCAATTAAAATTAAATTTCTTTTAATGAATATCGCTATAGCAACCGTTACTATGAATGATTCGTGATTTTATGAGTCAATAATAGATGAAAAGAACCATTTGTATATCAAAGAATCAGTAGCTTCGATGTGATAGTGAATAAATGCATTAGTGAATCAGTGGATCGGTGGATCAGAGCGCATCGGTGTCGTAATAAAATTGCAAATTAGTGAATAAACCATTCAATGAATCTGTCAATTAAATATTCGGTATATCAGGGAGTCGGTAAACGGTCTAGTTCAGTGATTGCCAAATTGTGTTCCGTAAAACATTAGGGTTCCGTGAAAAATTCAAAATGGTTCCGAGATTAAGAACTTTATTAAACAGTTTTTTTTTTTTTTTTAATTTTTTGAAATCTGATAATATATTTAGATCTAATCAAAAATCCATTATTTACTTAGTATTTTGGGGTTGTCATTACGAAATTATTTCAAATAAAATGTCTATAAAAAGGAAATGGCAATATTTTTTTAAAAATATATATATAATTTTTCTACTCATGATGAAATGAATAAATTATGAAAAGAACTTGCATTTATAAAAAACTACATTAATAGTTCGCATCGCAATTTTCGAAGCGAAATTCGCTATAAAAGAAGTATGTTTCAAAAAGAAAAATAGATTTTCAACTTTTATAACAGTTTATTTTAGTTTTCATTTCAACAAAAACCAAATATTTTCAAAATAAAATAGTCTTTTTCTGGTTAATGCGCTCACAATTGTCTAAGTATACGCAATTCATATAGCGAGGGCTCCGCCGAAAGAAGGTGGATCATTTAGGGTTCCATAACCCCCCCCCCCAAATTGGGAACCGTTGGTCTAACTTTTCATATATCTTAGATAGACGATAGGCAGAATATAAATATATGTCTATAGCGTTGAATCAGCTGTGATGTTTACAAACGGAAACAAAATACAATTTGAGGGAAAACATAAATCTACGGGGTCGTCTTTAGTGAACAGAAAAGAAAAGAGTAAATTAACCTGCTGCTCCAGTTACTGTATATTAAGAAGAATTTTATTAAATCGAATCGGTGTTTCTCGGAATAATTTACCACTAAGATGGAATAATGAATAATTTGTAGTTTATTACCATGTAGTTAAGAAAAAATCATTTACTGTGAAAATTAGATTGCGATGAACAACATATTTAATGTCTAGAAATATCCGTACTAGATAATGCTTAAATTTAGAAAACAAAGAAAAATACAACGAACGTAACGAGAGAACTATGAAAAATAACCACTGAGTCATAAAAAATAACTTCTTTTCCTATGATAACAAAGAAAAATCATCTTTTCTTATAACAGTTGGGCGTTTCCAGAAAAACAAAACATATTTTCTCAAGGGAAAAAATTTTACTTTTTTTTTTCCAAATTATTTTTTCTCATTAGTGTCAATAAATAAACAAAACCAGTTCTAATTGATGATGGTTATTTGCAAATAATTTTTTATGTATATTCTTAGTGTTAAAATATAGAATTCAGATTTACATCTAAATATGATTGGTTCTATCTTAAAAGCTAGTGTGATATATAAACTCTCATTAGTGTCAATTAATAAACAAAACTAATTCCAATTGATGGGGAGAGAAAGATCAATTTGTAAATTATTTTTAATGTATATCCTTAGTGTTAAAATATAGAATTCAGATTTACATCTAAATATGATTGGTTCTATCTTAAAAGCTAGTGTGATATATAAACTCTCATTAGTGTCAATTAATAAACAAAACTAATTCTAATTGATGGGGAGAAAGATCAATTTGCAAATTATTTTTAATGTATATCCTTAGTGTTAAAATATAGAATTCTGATTTACATCTAAATATGATTGGTTCTATCTTAAAAGCTAGTGTGATATATAAACTCTCATTAGTGTCAATTAATAAACAAAACAATTGATGGGGAGAGAAAGATCAATTTGCAAATTATTTTTAATGTATATCCTTAGTGTTAAAATATAGAATTCAGATTTACATCTAAATATGATTGGTTCTATCTTAAAAGCTAGTGTGATATATAAACTCTCATTAGTGTCAATTAATAAACAAAACTAATTCTAATTGATGGGGAGAAAGATCAATTTGCGAATTATTTTTAATGAATATCCTTAGTGTTAAAATATAGAATTCAGATTTACATCTAAATATGATTGGTTCTATCTTAAAAACTAGTGTGATATATAAACTCTCATTAGTGTCAATTAATAAACAAAACTAATTCTAATTGATGGGGAGAAAGATCAATTTGCAAATTATTTTTAATGTATATCCTTAGTGTCAAAATATAGAATTCAGATTTACATCTAAATGTGATTGGTTCTATCTTAAAAGCTAGTGTGATATATAAACTCTCATTAGTGTCAATTAATAAACAAAACTAATTCTAATTGATGGGGAGAAAGATCAATTTGCAAATTATTTTTAATGCATATCCTTAGTGTTAAAATATAGAATTCAGATTTACATCTAAATATGATTGGTTCTATCTTAAAAGCTAGTGTGGTATATAAACTCTCATCAGTGTCAATTAATAAACAAAACTAATTCTAATTGATGGGGAGAAAGATCAATTTGAAAATTATTTTTAATGTATATCCTTAGTGTTAAAATATAGAATTCTGATTTACATCTAAATATGATTGGTTCTATCTTAAAAGCTAGTGTGATATATAAACTCTCATTAGTGTCAATTAATAAACAAAACTAATTCTAATTGATGGGGAGAAAGATCAATTTGAAAATTATTTTTAATGTATATCCTTAGTGTTAAAATATAGAATTCTGATTTACATCTAAATATGATTGGTTCTATCTTAAAAGCTAGTGTGATATATAAACTCTCATTAGTGTCAATTAATAAACAAAACTAATTCTAATTGATGGGGAGAAAGATCAATTTGCAAATTATTTTTAATGTATATACTTAGTGTTAAAATATAGAATTCAGATTTACATCTAAATGTGATTGGTTTTACCTAGTATGATATATAAAAAGAAAACTGTGCTCGAATATTATGAAAATTGGATTTTAGAATTAAATTCAAATAGTACGTTATGTATGAATATATGATAACAAAAATGAACGGAAATAAATATTCCTGTATTATTATGACAGAATGTAATATAGTTTAATGAAACATACATAAATAGATCTTCCTTTTCGCTCCGAATCGGAGCATATGGCTTCTGTCATTTCCATCTCACTCTATTTGTAGCCAGATATTTTGCCTCCCTCCATGTCTTTTCTATTAATTTCAATTCGTTTGCAATCGTCTTGCACCAAGTCTTTTTTGGTCTTCCTGTTTTCAAATTGCCCGGAGGGTTCCAATCAAAAACTTGTTTTACTTTAAATTTTTCAGGTTTACGTGGAACATGACCAAACCATTTTCATTTACGTTTTCTAATTGTCAGATCAATCGGTTTCTGTTTTGCTTTTGTAAGGATTTCTGCATTACAAATTTCATGGAAGCACTTGATACGAAAGATTCTTCTGAAACAGTTGTTAATAAATACTTGAATTTTTTATTTTTTCATGTTATTTTTATTGCAGTGTCATGTCTCAGATACATATAGTAAGACAGATGTAACATTAATGTTGAAATTTTTTATTTTTGTTGGATTTGTTATGTTTTTATTTTTTCAGAATTTATTGAGAATAGCGTAGCTGCTTCTTGCTTCGTTTAATCTATTTAGTATATCTTCATCAACTCCCTCTTTGTTAATTATACTTCCAAGATATGTAAGACTGCTTACCTTCTCTAGTTTATTATTTTGAAGAATATGTCATTTAATTGTTTATAATTAATTTTCAAAAGTTTAGTTTCGTTTTGGTTGATAGTAAGCCCCGTTTCCTTTGCCGTTACGTTTAAAATGTTAACATGCCTTGAAGGGAGTTGGTCAGTAAACATAAGTCGTTTGCAAAATCCCGATCAGAAAGACATTCAGCAAGGTTCCATCTTATACCCCTTTTATTCTGTGATACTCTCTTCATAATCCATTCAATAGATTGTTGGAGAAAGTATTCAACCTTGTCTAACACCGGATTCAATCCTGAAAGACTCTTATTGTTTTCCGGCATAAATAACTCTTATGTTGTAATTTTTATATGTATTTCTGATAATGTTTTCGAAACATTCGAGAATTCTATAGTACTTCAACAGCTTCCAGAGTAGTATAATAAAAGTCCTATTGTTAAATAAAGAAGTTGTTACCTCATTGATACAGAATTTTTGTTAAACGTATTTTCCGTACTCTTTTCATTGTTTTATATTAATTTCTGTCAAAATAAGTGAAAAATATTATATTAAGCATTTTAATAATTATTGGTTATGAATACTCAATTATGGTCATTAAACACCAGTGTCTTTTTCTGCTTTCAAGATAAAATATTCGCTACACGATTCACTTCCAAAAAATAATGTTTTAAATTTGCATTTATTTGCAGTCATTTAGATCTAAGAGAAACAGTTATTCGCCAATGCAATTTCTTTAATTTGCAAAGTAAGTTATTGATAAACTTTTGAATATGAATGAAAAAAAAAAAATTTTAACTACTTTTTTTGTTATTTTATATTTTAGTACAAATGTAATTCCGATAATCTCTCAAGTTTTTTAGTAACTATTGGATTATTTTTTATACTTGAAAATACCAAAATACACTTTTGCTTGTTATTAAAGGATCCGAAATAAATACATAACAGGGACATGTGTGTCCTATCTACGTCAAAGGGTTATCAGATAAAGATTAAAAAGTAATTAATATCATTTATTCTTTTTAACTTTTATTTTTTTCTTCGGTATTATAAGTTGTATTTGCCGTTTGTAATTAAACAAAAGGAAATCAGTGGGCGATATTTAAGTGAAAGATCTCTGAGATACAACTCAAAGGATTTATAAAAGCAGAGAAAAATAAATCATTCCACAGTGGGCCCACATCCAAGATTTCGTGGTGAAAATTAGTATTTCGATTAGTATTCAAAATTTGGGGGTTTTTGTGTGCAGGTAAATTTAATTCATAGTTGAAATTTTGAAATACACTAAAAATACCAACAAAAAAAAAAGAAAAAAAAAAAAAAAAAAAAAGTGGCGGGTGAAACATGGCGAGCAAAAATAGAAATAAAAATATTATAGTACGTTTAAATAATTAAATATAGCAATGAAAATATAATAATTTTCGTATTTTTATATTAAAAATGAAAAGCAAATTATATTTCCGAAGTAATATTACAAAATAACGCGAAAACATGAAAAAGAAAAACATAATTTTTGTTTTTCGGTATATTTAGTCCACCTTTGCAATATGGGCAAAATGGAGCAGGTTTTTTCGAAAGAAGAAACATCAAAGAAGATAACAAAAAAAAGTGTAACTTTTTGGAACAAGTTTCGAAAGTCATTCAAACATTGTAAAATGTCAAATGATAAGATATAAACTATACGCTTGTCAAGAAAATTAACTAATCCAACAAATTGAAAAATTGTACTATAATTTCAGACTAATTACTCTGAGAAAAATGTAACAGTAAGGTGAAATTCCTATGTATATTTCTGAAATATAAATTTAAAAGTTACATTTAAAACAATTTTTTTAAACATAGTTTTCACTACATTGTACTCTTGTCGGTCCAAAAAGTAAATTATAATGTTTGGAATGATTATGAATACTTAACTATATTAAAACTGCCTGCACATATTTTAGTTTAAAATTTAATTTTGACTTTTGGCCAAAGATCATGGTTTTCTGGGCCACAGTGCATTCCCTCAAAAATGCCCGTTGTGGAGCAGGGAGGTCATGAAAGTTAAGGTTGTATAATGTTATAGCCAACTTCAATGTCGCCAGCATTGCGCATCAACCGCCTAGATAAGCTGGTATCTATCTATTTAAAGATGGAGAAAATCATTGAATTTATAAAAAATAAACTGATAACTTAATACATTCCTTGTATGAGGTAACATTAAACTCAAAATGTTAATTAAAGTATATTATTTTATTTGTATAGAAACATCTTGAATTTTTATGCAAAACACATTTTCTCGTTAAAAACACCTAATTTAATAAGCTGGAAAAAAATATACACAGAAATGACTATTGATTTCAAACCCGAAATACTTGGATTTTTTTTTTTAAATTGCCACTTTATAGTTTCTCCCAGTAAATTCGTTTAAATTTTTTAACTTGAAGTAAAGTTTCCACAACAAGAAATCATATTACCACATTTAACCCGTATAGCCACATTTCATCAATATAACCACAATTTTATTAGGATAAAATTTTACGCTTTTAAACTTGCCTCATACTAACCTTCATAACTAAGCTTCATGGAACTTGCCTCACATAACTATAATTCCTAAGAACATTTAAAAATAATTACTAAATCTATTTTTGTTTCATCTTTAACAAAATTATTAAAAAACCTTCTTTGCATACATATTGAAGAAAGAAAAAAAACATAGCGACTACGACATTGGATTTAAAAAGAAAATTGTGGAGAAATAGTCTGCTCTATTTGGAACTAAACCAATTCAACAGGATGCATTTAGTAGGGGCTCCAAATCTGCCATTGTTTTTATACGCAAAGGTGATGAACCGTCATTGTCATATGATGTTTTTATGCAGTCATAGTTGAAAATGCTACAGGTGAAATGTGGCGTCTTTCTATAAATGATTCAATGTCTTACGACAAGAAAAAAAAAACCTGTAAACAAAATTCTAGACCAACCACTTTATCTTAGGTGCAAATTTTTTTTTAACCGGCTGAGGGCATATTCCTACGTTGGTTTTCATTCTTAAAATACCTCGAAAACATTTTTAAAAAAACACTATACTGAAACTTTTTTTTTAAAAAAAAAGCGTCCAAAAATAGTACATTGTGTTTAAGTTGTCCCACTTATGTCCTAAATAAAAATATGTCGTTAATGTACACCTAGTATTAAAACAAAAACTGTAAACATAAACAAAATTTTAGGATAACAACATTCTCTAAGGAGCATTTTTTTACAACTGTTTGACTACATATTTTTAAATTAGCTTTCATTTTGAAAATATCCTTACAACATTTTAATAAGGAAAAATTTTGTGATACTAGAAAAATAAAATAAAATAATAGTTATCTACACTGTAAAAAATGGATACTCAAATATCACGAAACTTTCTTCGTTTTTTGACGAAACCGTTTCCTGGTACGTATGTGCTTCGAGCAAAAATTTCGTCAAAGTGACGAAATATAACTATCGTCATTTCTTCAAGGGAACGAAATTCGTCAAAAAATTTTTTAAAAAATATTAAATCATTATATTTTTTTCCAGGAAAAAAAAAGAAAGAAAGAAACCCTTTTGATTTTTAATCTATATAGTATTTCTAACTTTAACGTGGGCATCTTATAGGGGCACAACACTACAAAACAGAGAGATAAATTACACCCATGCTCGAAGCAAGATTCGAACCCCGGATCTTCCTTGCACAAGGTCAACTCCTTGATCACCATACCTCCCGGTCAATTCAATTCGTCACATTGTTTTCGATTGTTTAGTCTTCAATCTAGTTTCGTCATTTTAGAACCCAATGCACTACGATGAGGTTTTGAGTTAGGGAAACATTTTCGTCATATATTTGAGAGTTCGCGTTTCGTCACAAATCACGTGATTTAGCAACGAAATGATTCTCAAAATTAGCGAAATACTGCTCAAGGATTACTAAATTGTCAAAAGTGAGAGTTTTGTTTCTGAGAGTGCAAAAGTAATACAATAAAGGGATCATACATTATTGCTTTTAGTTATCACACTTTTGTCTTAAATATGAAGATATATCTAATGCCTGTATGAATTTCAAAAAACGTTTTAACATAATTCTGTTCTCACAACTTACTCTTAAATAATAATAAAAATTTCAACTGTTAGAGTATATATTCTTACTCAGCTTTCGATATACTAAGGCTTCCGTAGCATATTACGAATGAATCACTCAGGAAAAAAAAATGTGTCACCAAAATATTGTACAGTAATCGCAGATAAATGCTTTAAATTTAAAATTTTAAAATAGACCTACTTTCTCGAAGACTTACGAACTTAAAATAGCTTAATATACTCGTAGTTAATGAACTGAAAGGACTATTTCAATGACAAATTTTTCACAGGTTATCCTGAGGCAATAAAAAAGTAATCTCTCTTTTTTCAAAAAAAAAAAAAAAAATACTATTGCTCTTTATCAGAACTTTATTAATGGAAACTTATATCAAATACTAAATCTGCTTGCATCAGTGCATCCAAAAATAAATTTTCCAAAATTATTTGGATAAGGTCGAAAGATGGAAGTGAGAAAATCATTGCACTAATTAAATCTGATGATACAGATTTAATGCTGATTTATGTTTATCATATATGTCATTTCTAGTATGCCTAGCAGATATCCTAAGTGCAAAGTATATAGTAAGGACCTTCCATAAATAATGTCACACTTTTCTTAAAAAATATTTTTTACCCCAATGTTGCTAAATTCAAAATGTTTTTATCTCAATGTATTTATTTTCATGATGTATGGGATAGGGCAGTGTTCCCCAACCCCTGGTCCACGAACCGGTATCGGTCCGTGGATCAAATAGTACCGGGTCGCCCATTTCATTGAAACTGAATTTAAATTCCTAGGTTTATACCCCAAATTAAAAATATCTAAGTTCCATTAAAATTCTATTTATTTAAATAAAGGGGCCCCCGAAGGTAGTGACATAATTTTTTTAATGTTTGTAATTTACTATTGTCTCCGATTACCCCCAGATAGAACCATCTCATTTCAAAGAAACAAAGCTCAGGGTTCTCATTGATTTAACGTTCTGGTAAGTCAAAATGTTAAATCACTTTATATTTATTTTTTGGTGTAACTGTATTTTATTTTGAAGGCATGTTTAAGTACAATTAAATTGAAATTAATAAATCAAAATAATCTTAAATATAAACAATCAACACCCCCTCCCCAGCAGACCGCCGTAAAATTATCAAACGTTGACAGGTCCGCGGTGATAAAAAGGTTGGGGAACACTGGGATAGGGGACGCTGCGCGGCCCGGGTGCCCAGTTTTTCTAAATAAAGCAAGCAAGTAAAAAACATTTTTGTTCCCTCTCCTCTCTTTTGACACAAGATGACACGATTCACAATATTCTCTTGTCATACGTAGTATGCCGCATAAATTAAATTAATTTGCAATTCAGAAACTAAGCACACAACGTTATGGATTATAATCAAAATTTATTTTTAAATTTTAATTACTTGTTTTAGTGATATTTGTGAGAATAACAATAATAACTACATATGTTCTTATTTTGATAAAACAAATCATCTAAAAATATTTTCATTAATGACGTCACACTTGGAGTGGAGACGGTTCAAGAAATTTTTACTGTTATTAACTAGAAGAGAATAAGTTACCAGAGGCCCAAGATAACTTGCTTGGCAGAGCGCTGGACTCATGCTCGTGAGAACAGGAGTTTGAATCCAGTCGGCCGAAGACTCCCCGTGTAGTAAATGGTGACTGATGCCCGTTAAATCTGTCGGATCATAAAGTTCTCCATGTTCCTATAACAAATTATGCCTCTGGGGGTACTGAATTGGAAATTCATCGTTTTCGGATTCAGGTCAAAATTACGATCTGTGGATGAAAGAATGGGTGTATGAATGGGTCCGTCCTATAAACGTGTGTGACTTATTGAAGCAAAAATTGAATTCTTGACCATAGATGGCGCCACTGGAAAAAAAGAACAATCGTATCCCTTGCCTCATTGGCTTACGACAGCAACAACAGAAGTGTGACGTGTCACATTTTTATTAAAAAATAATAAAATATTTTTCACGTAAATACACATTTAATAATTACTGTTATACTTATAAATGTCATTTAAACACGGAAACTTTAATTTAGTAAAGAAACACGGTTCGAACTCAAATAATTTTTTTTTATTTGATGGGCACAAATCTTCGCTAGTCCGTCAATAAATGCAATGAAAATGACCCTGTAGCTGCAGCTGAGCGTTAACAGAAATTATGGATTTAAAATCACGTATAATTAATATTTAAAGAAACCATTGCGAAAAATTGATAATTAATCACTGTGGTCTCACTCTCACAAGGAAATGTATTTTCGATGTAATTTATTTCTTAGAGGAAATAAAAGACCATTAAACAATTAAAAAATTGCAAGTAAAAGATAATTTCGCATTTCCTAAATTAAATATTCGCTGTTGAGAAAGCTAAAGGATGTTGAAGGTTAAATTAACCAAGTCGAAAAAAAAAAAAGTTTTAGAATAACAAACTGGCTCATGAAAGCATGAATTAGTATTTCTTAATTATTCCCTTGTATTTAGCGTAAGCCAATTCCTTATTCAAAACCATTTTGAACAGATGTGTAAATTAAGTTCTACAACAAAGTTCATCTCCTTAAGTAGTGAAGTATTTACTACTATTGCAAAGTAGTTTGTAGTCACTAAATTAAAAAAAACAATTGCTGCAATTGTTGTCAACTATATTTGTAGCAAAATAGTGCTAATTGTAGTAAACTACAAAAATAATGTAGTTTTTCCGACCACTGGAAAAAATCTTGTAATTTTTTTTTTTTTCAAAGGGATTATATATCAAGCTATTTATTTTTGAAAAGCTTCAAGGTTTTTGTAAAAACTGTTTGTAACAGATAATAAAATCATCTCTAAGATTAGTTACATTTAGATCATTTTTTAGATTAGACTATTTTAAAAACGCTTCTATAGTCGTGGCTTAGTAGAAAGAATATTTAATTATTATAGAAGCACAAGAAAAGCATTACTTTATAAATTAAAAATTAATAGCTTCTTAAAAAAAAAAATTCAAAGTTAAAACATATTTGTGACTTGAACTTTTTAGATTATATATATTTCTTATACACTTTTAAATATTTCTATTCAAAGAGCCTTTGAGTACCACAAATTTAACGAGCATGCATTGAAATCAGTTGAAATAATAGGAAAAGATTTAAAAAACATTGATCGCAAATTTTATTTTTCAAAATAAAAAATATCATTAATTAAAAAAAATTCAAATTATTGAGTGATATTTCTTTTTTTAAATATTTCATTTTGAGATTTGTTTAAAATTTGGGAAATTTTTAAAACCGGTCCTCAGAACTTAAAAACTGTAATAAACCTACGTATGTAATTTTCATCCATTTTCTTTCATTATTTAAAACTCGACTATTGAATTTCATTGAATTCGAATTTACGTCCATAGTAAGAAGTGTGTCAATATTATATGTATTTTTATTTTTATAAATTTTTTGAGAAACTAATTACACATATAACCTCTTTTAAAGTCTCATAGATTTACTATTTTAACCATCGAAAAATCTATAAGAACACTATTATTTCCATTTATAGAAATCGTGATAGTTATTTGGGACCTTCAAAGTGATACGAATATATACAATCTTTCTTTTCCAAAAATTATTTAAATCTCGTTCAATTTCAACAAATGAACGTTAATCATGATGATTTTTTGCATAAATATTCGATCATCATTCTATCAAAGAAGTTTTACTTCTTTTTATTAAAAAGAATTATTTGCGGTTTTCCAAGGTCGTGACAAACCACCTCTGATCCAGAAATGCAGCAAGGTTATTAGAAATGCAGCATGTTTTTCAAATTCGTTACGCATAGTTTGTTTGCGTTGTTATTTCTGTGAAAAACAAATCGTGAAAAATTTGCCACCTTATTCATAATTTTTCTATATTAACTTTGGAGGAATAACCATATTTATTAAAAATAAAAAATTTAACTTGAAATTTTTTCGGTTTTTCTCGACAAAAATCTTAATGGAGAAAAAAAAATTTTTTTTTAAAAAGTAATCAAGACTAATTACGAAAATTTGATTTCAAAATCAGTATAATAAAGGGGTTCCCAAAGTGTGGATCACGGTGCCCTCATGTTCCACAGAATGAGATATGGGATGCCGCAAAGTTGATGACTTATAATCTAGTATCAATCATATAACAATAATCTGTTGCCATTAATCTGCTCAAAAGAATAAGAAATAAGTTTCATTATAGAGTTTATAGAGCTCTTGGATAGTGGGATTTACGTCTTTCCATCAGAGAATGGAAAAATTTCTCTATAGTTCTATATTTAAAAAATTTATAGATTTTTTTTAAAAATTTCATATTTTTTTTAGAAACTTACGTCATGTTTTGGTCTATCATTATTATTAGTAGTATTAGGTATTGTATATTTTTTAGTATTATATGTCTGTAGTATTTAACATCGTATATTTTTTTCGTGTATTATATATGTTGTATTTAGTATTGTATACATTTTATGTAAACATACGTCATGTGTTAGTTACACACAAATTAACCTAAAGTGACAGGTGACGCAAAGGGGACTTATGCCCTCCTATCAAGGAATGGAGGCTTTCTTATTTTACTCTTAAGTTCGTTATGAGGAAATAGGTGAGTTTTTTTTTTTCAGAAAAATATTGCATATAAAATACATTAAGTACTGTCATATGATATTTTATATTTCTTTCATGATTGAAAAAATGTATTTAAAAAACATTGTGAAAAAGGGGCCATCCGGTTTAATGTTTTTTTTTTTTTTTTTTTTTTTTTTTTTACACAATAAAAAAAAGTTAGGTCAGTTGTCATGATTTTTGGTGTTAGTATAAACTAAATACACTTTTAGTGCAGAACTGTAGTTATCGTGCAAAAACTATATAAAATTGCTAAAATAACAATTGTTGAAAGAATTAGTGCGAATATATTACTAAAACTGTGCTTGTTTTTGCTTAAACAAAATGTGTTCAAACAAAATATTTTTGCAATAAAGCTATAAAATTTATTCTAATGCGAATGAAAATGTGTATTGTCAGTAAACAAATAAACAATAAATAAATAAGCTATAACTATAACAGTAAAAAAAATCAATAAAAAAATGGGACTGCCTGCCCTTAAGAAATTTTAGTTTACCTCAACGCCAAAAATAGTGGCTACTACAATGGTGGCAATTTTTTACAGTGTATATGCATCTATGTGTCATAATATTTTTTTTTTCTTTCAAAAATAGAACAATCTAACTTGGACTTTTTTTTTATAATTGTAAAAAAATACATATTTTTTTGTGATTGTAACAGATATTTATTTGTGCATTCAATAGTGTAGAAAATATTTTTTTAAACACCATAAGATAGATTTTTAATAGCTAAATATCTTCTTTATGGCGTAAAAGAGAACATCAACTCAAGAAAGATCTATATTTACGTTGAAATCTTTCTTCGCAGCAAATTAGACAAAAACAATTTATTTATTCAGCTATTGCACTTATTATCGCAATAAGAATTCTCCTGTAAAAAAAGACAACAAAGGAAATATAACTTATATTTGAGAAGGAAGACGATTTACCGATTTGCAAATTATCAATCATGCTGTTTGCTAATGTGATATTTTCAATAAAGTAATTTTTATTTCCACAGTTTTATATCTTAAATTACAAAAGTATCAGTAAAATTACTTTTTTAGGTATATAGTAGTTTTTGCATGCAGTTTACTAATATCATATTTACAACAGAGTACTTTTCATTTCAATAGTTTTAGTTCTTAAACAGCATAATTTATTTGTGAAATTAATTTTTTGGCTACAACAGTTTCTGCACGTCGTTTACTGATGTGATATTTACAATAGTGTCCATTTTATTTCCATAGTTTTAGATATTAAACAACGAGAAATTTTAGTCAAATTTATTACTTGGACATACTGTAGTCTCTGCATGTCGATATATTTTTACAAGTTAATAAAAAAAATATTATTAATATTTTTTAAATTGTTGTTCGAATTTTTGAATTTAGCGAAATTTCTCTTCTAATTTAGTAAACATTACACAGTAAAATATAACTTTATGAAATGAAAATCGGTGTTTGTTAACACAAAATTTCATTAAACATTTCAAATCGAATCAATTAACTTATAAGTTTCAGGAAGAAGAATTTTTTGTAGCCTAGTTTTATAAATAAACTTTGTTTTTATTAGAAGAAAACGCCAAAATTTATTTCCACTTATTTGCAAATATAATTTTAAAATTACATTAAACAAAACAATTAACAAAATTAATAATAAAAATATTGGATTAGAAATTTGAACTTTTGACAATTTCTTTCTTAAACTAATAATACTTATTTTTTAACTTTTTGACAGAAACGAAAACTAAAATGAAAAATATATATATTTTTATTTTTAAAAAGTATTGTTTTGATTATTGCAAACTCCTAACATTTTTCATATTTGTAAAAACATCTCATTTTAATTTTAATTTAAATCAGTATTCGTTGATATAAATAACCTTCATCATAATGTAAGTCACGGTTTTAAACATCATGGTTTTAAACAACTGAATCAACAATTTTAAGATTATAAATCCTCTGATGTCTTTTAAATAATTATTGCAGCAAAACTAATAATGTTTTCAAAAGATAAATTATTTTTTTAAAATTTAAAAATCATTTTAATATAAGATAATTTAAATTCTTCCTAGTTTTAAAATTCATTGTGAATATTTTGCTGTATTCATAAATTCCTATTAGCAAAATTACAATAGTACTCGGTGTGTAAAAAATTACAGCACTTTGAAATTGCGTTCCTAAAATCTGAGAATTCTTTCGCATTTTTCAAAATGCAAATTAAAAACAAAAAGAATAGTTAATGCAGTTTCTTTTTGTTATTAACTTATTTTATAACAATCATTAAGCCAACCAAATTTGGACTTATGACTATACTACTGTTAAACTCCGTAGCCTTGCAATTTTGAACCAAATTTAAAAGACAAGGGAATTCCTGTATCAAGTATTGGGTAAAATTTGCCTTCATGGTGGACCTTTAATTGAACTAATCCGCATTTGCGTTACATGGAGAGGAAAACCACGAAACTCTCCCTCGGTTAGCCTGACGGCTAAGGGACTCTAACCTATGATCCGTTTACCACAACTGAGGATATTTTACGTCAGTACTGGTGTCCGTGAGAGCCGGTTCCGGAATTCGTATCGACTAGCCATCGCTGGAATTCAAACCCGGGTTACCTCAATGAAAGGCGGGCGCTATTTTTTTCCCCACGAAAACCATGATAATAACATAAACCGTACCGATTTCTAGTTTTTAAATGCTATCTTCAAAGTAAAATTTTATTTTACTTTTACAAATATATTTCTGAATTTAGAAATATATTTCTGAATTTCTAAGTATGTACAATTTTAAAAGGAAATTTAATATGACATAAAAAGCTGTTTAAACATTAATAAAGACTGCCTTT
Organism: Parasteatoda lunata; assembly: GCA_949128135.1. Lineage (NCBI taxonomy): Eukaryota > Metazoa > Arthropoda > Arachnida > Araneae > Theridiidae > Parasteatoda > Parasteatoda lunata. The sequence goes on from OX421979.1 coordinate 27,604,829, forward strand.
TCTTATAGTGTGATTTTTCTTGAAAATAAATTGGTAGTTCAAGTTATTCTGTGTAGAAATATTTTTTTATTTGGTGTCCTTCTGTAAATTTATAAAGCAACACAATTTGCAAATTTTTTTGTCATTTCAAACGCCATAAAAAATGGTCCGTGAATTTAATTTTATGATTCGTTGTTTTAGTCTTTTTTTTTTTTTTCAGTAGTTAATAATAACTATTTCAATTTTGAATCGTGCAAGTATTATGCATCTATATAAAACACTTCTTAACTCAATAATATATTTTGAAATATATTGTTGTGATTTATTTATAATAATATCTAAATTATAATTAGTTTAAAGATATTTAACTAATTATAAAGTAAAATATCTCAATGTACTTTTTGGAAAAAATCTGATTTTAATTATAAAAAAAACTTGACTTATACCAAATAAATCGAATTGTTTCGTTTTTTTTTTTTGGAACAAAATAACACATAAATTTCGAATCCTGATTTAAATTAAATAAAAGAGTTTTTTTAAAAAACAACAACATAATTCTTGTGAAATTTCGTTCTTGTAAAAATTAGAGCATTAAGATTCTTTTTAAGTTCACAGAATAGACAATAATAATAAAAAATTATTAGAATTCTGAAGTGCGTGATGTATACCTTTCATTTTATTGTTCTTGCTTATCAAGTTTTTTCATCACAAAAACAGTTTTTTGAACTTCAAACATACTCGTTTTCCATTGCCACATCCGGTAAGTTGCTTCACTTTGCGGATGAAATAAAAACATTGAATTCCTTCTGAGAATTTCCTTAGGTTTGAAAGAGTTTCATCAAACGTGATTTTTTTACAGTCATCCTCGTCATCATATAAAAACATCCAAAGTATCTATAAGCGGACAAGATATCGACTTGTAACAATCTATCAGTGTTGGACAAAATGATGAATAACATTAATAATATGCTGTATTATTTCTTAAGGGGGGACCCCACCCTGAATATTTCAAAAATTCGAGAAATATTTCATCCAGAGGTCCTAAATCCTAAACCCACTTTGGCCTTACAATCATTTTCCTTGATTCCTCAATTATTCCAGGTATTATTTTAAGGCTTAACAAGTTCCCTTTTCATTTCAATCAAATAAATGTAATAAATTTAGCCAGTAATTTATCCTATCTATTAATATATTTGTGATAATTCTACTGTTAATTTATTCTATCAATTAATATTATGCTTGTGATAATTCTTTCGCTTAATTTATTCTACATAATTATTCCATCTATTAATATAACTGGGATAATCTATCGAAATGTTTGCAAACTAAACTCAGTGGTGAGACAGCTCACGGAGGGCCAAAGCCTACTATGACCATCTCAGTTTACTCTGGGTGCTGATGCAGATGTTCCGGTTGCGTGGACGGCTGAACGCGGGACCCCTAGCGTTTAGTCCCCAAGCATGCTTGGTACTCTTTTTATCGATCCACTGAAGGGATGGAAGGCTGAGTCAACATTTTCATGGTCCGAGGATATAACCCTGTATCTGTGGCACGGAAGCGTGAGACACTACCACTCAGCTACAGGACTTCATTTAATTGACGAGTAAAATTATCTTTCAAATATATTCACTTTTGAAAATTCCCAAGTACAACTCAAAAGTTTTATTATTATTATTGAAAGAAATATAAGAAGAAAGAGTAAAATGTAAAAAAAAGAAAGAAAAAAAAAAAAAAACTGAGAGCGATATATTAAAAGATAAAAATATTATAGTTGCGGCTTCATTTGACGATTTAATGACGAATTAACAAACTGACCAATTAGGAAGAACAAAATCAAATTTTCCATAGCCTGCTATTATCACTTAAAGACAAATTAAAGCTGTTCCACAACTAATAATAATAAATAATAAATTTATTGATACTTAGCAAGTAACATATACTTTCAAACAAATAAAAAGCATATTTTATTGCATATCACCGCACTCTACTACAAAATAAGTAACATAAATATTAATTACACAATGAATTTAATAACTAAAATAGAAAGGAATTTAATAGCTAAAATCGAAAGGCTTAATTGAAAAAGAATCGACAATATTTCCGCTTCTTTTAACTTGTCTTCCTTCCATTCACTCTTTCTCCATCACGAGACATCCACTATTTTTAACTGAGGAAAAAACATCACACTCCAATCAGACGATTTTTACGTCATATAATTTTTTCTTTTTTCTTCGTTCTTTTTAATTTACGTTGGAGGTTTAGTCACTCTATTTTTGAGTCATTCAGAATATAGTCGTCTGCAAAAAGTTTCATCTGATGTTCGAAACGAACAATACTTAAAATACATACAAACTGTAATAAAAATAAAATTCATGGTATTAAAATACGAAAAAGAATTTTTTTTTTATGTAAGTAAAATTTATTCTAACTGCGACTGATGTTAGATACTGATAATAGATAAATGAAAACGAAATTTAAAACAAAGCAAATTAAATTAATTAAAATTTTGCGGTAAAAGAATTTTAAAGCATAAATACACATACCAAAAGGAAAAATGATAAAATCAAATCAATGATAACGAAACTCATTTAATAAATTGCTTACTAATTGATATGCTTGTAGTTAAAAATAAATTAATCACATATAATTTTATTTCTTATCAAACACACTATTTTAACTATTCTATAATTTTACATAATTTGATAAATGTTTTGTTAACAATTTTAAAATGAACGATTTTCATTAACGATAAGCCAGATTTTCAAATTATTCAGGTGAACGTTTTTTGATTAAATCATCACAATATTCACGTTAAGCCTTTATCATATCCATGTAATATTATCATCCATGAAATCATCATAATATTCATATAATCCTATCAGGAAACAATGCTATAGAGTAGTTTGATGTAAAATTTTGGAAAATTTTGGCTTATAGTTAAATTCGCCGGCTATTGTTTCGTATCGATAAATTCTGCTTTTAGTCATTGCCCAAAGCTCTGCAATCTTATAGATAATAAAAGCAAACGAGAAAAGATTGCTCTTAATTCCTGATTACGAAAATGTTTAATTTGTAAAATTTAACCTAATTGAGTTTTAATTTTAAAAAAATAATTTTAAAAAAACTAGTGTTTATCAATTTTTAAATATACTAACTGAATCATATAGAAAAATAGCTTTTATTAAGTATTACTATAAGCTCTTATTGAACAAAAATTTATTACTAGAAAGAAAAAAAACTAAAAAGAAAAATTGTTCCGATCAATTATGTTTTAGAATGCATTAACATTTTTTTTAAAAAAAATTTGAAATCGCATGAGTTAAATTTACATAAAAACATATATAAGATGAGATGGGTGGCAATTTAAATGTTTTCCTTACTTTTGCCATGCGATTGAAAAAAAAAAAAAAAAAATACAACAACGTAAGAATTTTACGTTCAATTTCGAGAAAAGGGGCTTGGCAGCTATTTTCTTTCCTTTGCCAACTACTATAAAAGCTAAAATAAAATTAAAATTTCAGAAAATTGATAAAATTAATTAATTTTAGAATTTTTTTTTACAGTATTTAACTTATTATACAAAAATGTCAAATATATAAAAGTCTCAATTTTGTATTTCTTATCACTTTGATTTTCACATAGCAAGACAAATATAGTATACTTTACAAAAGTCTGAATATTTTTTTAAACGAATTTAAAATTCACTAATTTTAAATTAATGTTTATTTTTTTAAAAAAAATACATTTTGGCATTAATTTCATATTATATTTAAAGAAAAAGATATTGTTGAACTCAATTGATTGTCTTTTTCATCGGAGAATGAATATAAAACCTGAGGTTAACTTAATCGAGTTACATTTAAAGAAAGATTTGGAGATTAAACGAAATGTTGATAAGAAAGCGTGACTAAATATGCGGTTACCAGAACGGCGAATTGAAATGACATCGTTGTCACGAAAGAGTTAATATTCCAACAAATTTTTGCGAAAGTCGCGAGAATTTACGTGTTTAAAGTAATGTTCTAAATTCATAAACTAGATCGTAGTGAATAAAATAAAATATATTTTTTTCCGAAATAAAATAATAAATTCAATTATTCCTAAGTTCTCGAGCTTGAGCGTGATGTAAACATATTATTGTAGGAAAGATAAATGGAAATTAACATTTACATATTCTTTTAATAATGATATTTTCTTATTATTATATTATTATTATTATTATCATTAGTATTATTATCATTTTATGAATATTATATCATTATTATTAATTATATAGGCGCTTGCAACTCGAGAAGAAATGAATTGATTATACCTAACCATGTGATTTAAATCAGATTTAATTGAATACCTGTAAGCAACGTCACACTTGTGTGTCGAACCTGATTGGCTTCTGAATCAACAAATGCCACAGTTTACATACGATGACGTCACTTGCAGGCATAAAATTCTAAACATAGTTCTGGACTTAATGTGTCTCGTTTCATTTTAAAACAATTTTTGTTTATAATTACGCTTTTATAAACTCGCTTTCGTTTGTATGGCAATAAAATATTACAACGGATATTGCGACTACTTTTTCACTAGCTAGAATGCTCAAATTTTAGCTGACGCTCCGTACCCTATTAAAATGGAAGTTTTAATCATTTTCTGACCGATGCAAGATAATAAGTTTCGCGTCATTTTAACGCCAAGTCAAATATATTGTCAACCATAA